>VDFB02047230.1:283769194-283781371 GCA_007258455.2 Sequoia sempervirens | reverse complement strand
TTCATGCGCCAGTGGATTTCACATTTTTATCTCTCACTGAATGATAATCCATATCAAAATTAGAGATGAAGTAAATGTAAGAATTCGGCCAATAAACTTATGCTAGGTCTGACAAACTTCAATTTGTATTGCTTGGAAGTCGGCATGAGATTTCACAACCTATTTGCACTGCCGCCCTTTGATTATGTCTTGATGTTCAGGTTGAGTCTTCTTCTTTAAGCTTTCAAACGATTAACTTGCATTTTAAACTGTCCTTAGTATGCGTTAAAATCTTATGCATCAAGTACCATTTCTAGTGGATATTGAGTGGCAACAGGGCCATCGACATAAACTCTTATCTGCGCCGGTTATAACTCATATGCACCTCGAAACACCATGCTTTCACTCTATCCGCTATTCTATTAGTCTTGTAAATCCTTATGCTATCTTAGTTTAATTCGGCTATCTTGTCCTTAATCACAACGATATTCATGGGGCCATTCAAATGCGTCTCCCTTTAGTCATTGATAATCGCATGGCTTCCGATTAACTTTAACCATGGTCTTTGATCATAATCTTTATTGCGCTGATATATTTATATATATGTGCATCCCTTCATTCGAGTCTTGCATTGTATTCTTCATTGCGCTGGATATGTGTTAACGCGCATTCACTCAGTCAATGGACACAGAGTTCTTGTACCTAGGTACATAAATATCTTTATATGTCTAAAATTTATATTGATGATCGTAGCTATTAATATATTTACATGTTAAGAAAGTATAATTCTGTCCTCCTAAAATGAGAAATTATATTAAACAATGAAGAAAATGATTAGAAGATTACTTGAAAATGTAATGTCTGCATTGTAAACTTATTTTGCATGTTTTGATTATGTCCTTGAATTGAGTCTTAGTATGAACAAAGTTTGAGAATAATGGAAATGGGATATTTGTGAGTTTTGTTCATTGTCTATTGTTGTTTGATTATTGTATTGGATAAAGATAGATTGATGTAATTGAATATAGGATAAATGAAACATAAGTGTCAAGAAATAGACCATCCTTGTCCAGGTGGGTATTTATGATTTGTAAGGGGTGTATCATAAATTGACTATGTAACCTGTGATTAGGTTATTGATAGATTGTTCATGTGAAGCAATGTGAATGATTGATAATTTGGGATATAATTTGTGGGTTTTGTACCTATGTTTAAGTCGTCTTGTGGAATGAATCTTAGCTATCTTCCAGAGGCTAGAGGGGATTGTCTTTCTGATGGAATTACTATTATCCTTGAGATGGTTTTTTTGCATTAAGTGAGTATGTGATGTTCTTGAGCCTTGCACAGTATGTTCACCAATGTGGTTGGAACTTGTGAGTGGGAAGGGTTTTGCGTCGCCTTGTGATTATGTTAATCAGATATGTGATTGTGCAAATTGGCTTTGCTCTTGATTTTTATTGGGGTCTACTTGTTGTCAGTAGGGGAGTGGCTCTCAGTGGGGGCCAACACCCAAAGTGGCACTTGGGTAACCCATGTGGGATTTTTGTAATTAAGTGATAACCTAAAATAAATGTCTAGGGGTTGGGTAGTAATAACACTAATCAAGATAAGTTAATTCCTTGTTCATGGCTCAAGTGCTTGCATAAGCTTGAGATGAGTTGAGAAGGCCTGGAATGACAAGATCAATTGCTTGGTCTGACTGGAAGGTATGTTGATCCCGCATAGTTTGTATGGGGGTCTGGTGGTCGGTAGAGGCAACTAGGGTAACCCAGGATGGGGGTCTGGTAGCCTAGGAAGGTTACGCTAGGGTAACCTATAGAAAACTGTGCGATGAAACTCCCTCCTACAACAACCTAGTATCTCATTGTATCTTGGTTCTCCTTGGATGTTTATGAGCCTCTACAAGTGATGTCATTGTTATTTGAAGTTGATCTCATTTGTTCATTGTTATCTTGTTAGCCTTGTGTTGTCTATTGTCTTTTGTCTGACTGTGATGGTGGGAACCTTTGCTATATCCTAGCACGAGGGGTGGACCTTTAGGTTCCACGTGGTTGGGTGGAAAGTGCATTTTCCTCCATTGGGTTCCCTCTCCATGTTCATGATTGTGGTGACTTCTCCTGGATTGATGTCCTCTGCATTGCATCATCTCATGTGGATTGCTACTCTTGCACTTGTTTTGTATCACTTGATTTGATGTATCATGTATTGCACTTGATGTACACTCCTCATGTGTATATGGGGAGATATTGATATTTCAGATGTATTTATGTGATGATGTAAATTGATGCAATCTTTATTATGCAATGGACTATGTATCAGATGTTATTGTATAAGTAATTAAAAGAATTGATTCAATGATCTATTTTGAGTAATGTTATGGATGTACCATATTGAATACATGGTTAAATGTGATGTAATTCCATATTGATGAAATTAGATTATATTTATGTATTGATGTTAGAATGTAATAACGTAATGATTCATGGTTCTCACTAATTTAGTTAATGGAAACTCTGTAGCGTCGTCACGGACCTTAGAGGACTTATGTTAGCTTGAGTTAATGTTCATTTGCAATAGTGTTTTCATTGCACTTTAAAAAAAAAAATTGTTTCGTTGTAGGTGATAGTGTGTCGTCCTCTAGGGTTTCATGGTGGGGTGTTACATCAAGTACTTAATCTTTTGTGATTTTCATCAATAATTGGTCACTTGGAATAAGCTTTAACTTATATAATTCAACAATTTCTATAAGAGTTTTGGCCCTTTTAGCGGCCAACTCCAAATATGGACCAACTCGTGAGTCTCAATACTGGGTCAATCTTGACTCAACTTGGGAGACTTTGCACTCAATAATAAAACAACCATAAATAAAAAGAAATAAACATTAAAGTTGTTAAACTGCTACTCTCCCTCATTTAAACATCTAAATTTTTGTTTGGCACTCACAAGATAGAAAAATACTATGGGTCAGTTTGAATAGCCTTTGACCTGTATGATTCGACAATTTCTACAAGAGTTTTCACCCATTTTATGGGCAAACTCCAAATGTGGGCCTAATCATGAGTTTCAATACCACGAGTCTAACAACATGTTGGGTCTGAAACAGATTAGGAAAACCCTTTTTCCAAGAAGGCGGAGCTGACAGTATTGGCTTTTACAATACCTTTCACATGTGAACTCTTCGGCTCTTGTCTATGGTTGGAGAATTCCCAAAGCGGGTGCAACAACACTCATCCCGGATGTGACCATTACAATATCATGCACTTGGTGTGGCAACCTGCAATATGAACCTCACAGAGCTCCTCTAGTAGTCGGGTTTGACCCTCAACGAATATAATAAGCGGGCAAAAGTTACAATATCTGATCCTCGATTCTATGATCTCGTCATGATTAAAAATGGAGCAATTTACCAAACCAAAATTAAAAGGTAGCAAACCACCAAACCAAAATTAAAAGGAGCAATTTATCATACCAAAAATAAATAAAAGCGGCCTGATACAGTTGCTCCAAGTATGTGAAAACATTGGCAGAAAGAAAGAAATGGCAAATTGGCTCACCAGTGTGCGAAAAACTTGGCAATTGCCTAGGGGGATAGAGCCATCAATAGAGTACTATTAAAATCATCCATCTTCAATTTAAGAGAAACATCAACGCCACCTTGGTTACGCTCATCAATTCTCCATGCCATTAAAGCTCGCCCAACCCATGCCTGTCCCTATGCTTGTGACCGCACTGTTCCAAAGCTTACCAAGACCGTAAGGAAGACAAAAATCCCTGGAAATCTAGTAATACCTTTCTTTGTGAAAACATATTTAAGGGTTCTCCAATTGCCATGTTTAATTTTAATTGCAAAATATTTTCTACTTGGTATTTCTAACAGGAGTATGTTTGCTTTAAACCTGCACACGAGTAGTCATTTGGTAGTTTGCAATCAATAAAATTTTGTTCATAATCATTTCATCTACTCTTATCACCCAGGTTGCTGTCTAGGGCTCTTATTTAAACTTGTTTTGGATATACACATATTTACCTCTCCATTCAGGGTTTCAGACTTATGAACCGTAATAACTATCTTCCCTCTTGCAAAGGATGTTTACCATTGTTGTTTATTTTTAATTATATTTCGCATTTTTTTGGACGCCATGCAATGCATGTTTTCTTTGTTGGTATTGGCCTCCTAAGTGTAATGAGTGTCTTATTTTGTTTCATGTATGCTTCACTCAAACCCATAGTGTATTTGAAGCTATCTCTCACCATGCCTTTTTCAGACAATGGTAACCATTAAGTCACTGCCTTGTAAGTGCAAACTCCAATTTGTATAACTAGCATCATGCGCTCTTGTTAGAGTTATCGACGATCTTCATGCGCCAGTGGATTTCACATTTTTATCTTTCACTGAATGATAACCCATATCGAAATTAGAGATGAAGTAAATGCAAGAATTCAACCAATAAACTTATGCTAGGTTTGACAAACTTCAATTTGTATTTCCTGGAGGTTGGCATGAGATTTCACAATCTGTTTGCACTTCCGCCCTCTGATTATGTCTTGATGTTAAGGTCGAGTCTTCTTCTTTAATTTTTCAAACGATTAACTTTCATTTTAAACCATCCTTAGTATGCATTAAATATGCATCAAGTACCATTTCTAGTGGATATTGAGTGGCAACAGGGCCATCGACATAAACTCTTATCTGGGCCGGTTATAACTCTTATGCACCTCGAAACACCATGCTCTCACTCTATCCGCTAAATTCTGTTAGTCTTGCAAATCCTTATGCTATCTTAGTTTAATTCGGTTGTCTTGTCTTTAATCACAATGATATTCATGGGGCCATTCAAATGCGTCTCTTTAGTCACTGATAATCGTGTGGCCTCCGATTAACTTTAACCATGGTCTTTGATCATAATCTTTATTGCGCTGATATATTTATATATATGCGCATCCCTTCATTCGAGTCTTGCATTGTATTCTTCATTGCGCTGGATATGTGTTAATGCGCATTCACTCAGTCAATGGACACTGAGATCTTGTTGCTAGGAATATATATATATAGATATCTTTATATGTCTGAAATTTATATTGATGATCGTAGCTATTAATATATTTAAATGTTAAGGAAGTATAATTTTGTCCTCCTGAAATGAGAAATTATATTAAACAATGAAGAAAATGATTAGAAGATTACTTGAAAATGTAATGACTGCATTGTAAATTTATTTTGCATGCTTTGATTATGTCCTTGAATTGAATCTTTGTATGAACAAAGTTTAGAATAATGGAAATGGGATATTTGTGAGTTTTGTTCATTGTCTATTGTTGTTCGATGATTGTATTGGATAAAGATAGATTGATGTAATTGAATATAGGATAAATGAAACATAAGTGTCAAGAAACAGACTATCCTTGTCTAGGTGGGTATTTATGATTTTTAAGGGGTGTATCATAAATTGACTATGTAACCCGTGATTAGGTTATTGATGGATTGTTCATGTGAAGCAATGTGAATGATTGATAATTTGGGAGTGAATTTGTGGGTTTTGTACCTATGTTTAAGTCATCTTGTGGAATGAATCTTAGCTGTCTTCTAGAGGCTAGAGGGGATTGTCTTTCTGATGGAATTACTGTTATCCTTGATATGGTTTTTTTTCATTAAGTGAGTATGTGATGTTCTCGAGCCTTGCACAGTATGTTCACCAATGTGGTTGGAACTTGTGAGCGGGAAGGGTTTTTCCTCGCCTTGTGATTATGTTAATGAGATATGTGATTGTGCAAGTTTGATTTGCTCTTGATTTTTATTGGGGTCTACTTGTTGTCAGTAGGGGAGTGGCTCTTAGTGGGGGCCGACACCCAAAGTGACGCTTGGGTAACCCATGTGGGATTTTTGTAATTAAGTGATAACCTAAAATAAACTAGGGGTTGGGTAGCAATAACACTAATTAAGATAAGTTAATGCCTCGTTCATGGCTCAAGTGCTTGTATAGGATTGAGATGAGTTGAGAAGGCCTAGAATGGCAAGATCAATTGCCTGGTCCGACTGGAAGGTATGTTGATCCTGCATAGTTTGTATGGGGGTCTGACGGCTAGTAGAGGCAACCAGAGTAACCTTGGATGGGGGTTTGGTAGCCTAGGAAGGTTACACTAGGGTAACCCATAGCAAATTATGCAATTACACTCCCTCCTATGGCAACCTAGTATCCCCTTGTATCTTGGTTCTCCTTGGATGTTTATGAGCCTCTAGAAGTGATGTCACTGTTATTTTAAATTGATCTCAATTTTTTATTGTTATCTTGTTAGTCTTGTGTTGTCTATTGTCTTTTGTCTAACTGTGATGGTGGGAACCTTTGCTATCTCCTAGCACGGGGGGTGGACATTTGGGTTCCACGTGGTTGGGTGGAAAGTGCATTGTCCTCCATTGGGTTCCCTCTCCATGTTCGTGATTGTGGTGACTTCTCCTGGATTAATGTCCTTTGCATTGCATCAGCTCATGTGGATCGCTACTCTTGCACTTGTTTTGTATCACTTGATTTGATGTATCATGTATTACACTTGATGTACACTCCTCACATGTATATGGGGAGATATTGATATTTCAGATGTATTTATGTGATGATGTAAATTGATGTAATCTTTATTATGCAATGGACTATGTATCGGATGTTATTGTATAAGTAATTAAAAGAATTGATTCAATGATCTATTTTGAGTAATGTTATGGATGTACCATATTGAATACATGGTTAAATGTGATGTAATTCCATATTGATGATTAGATTATATTTCCGTATTGATGTTAGAATGTAATAACGTAATGATTCATGGTTCTCACTAATTTAGTTAATGGAAACTCTGTAGCATCACCGTAGACCTTAGAGGACTTAGGTTAGCTTGAGTTAATGTTCATTTGCAATAGTGTTTTCATTGCACTTTAAAAAAAAATTGTTTCATTGTAGCTGATAGTGTGTCATCCTCTAGGGTTTCACGGTGGGGCGTTACATCAAGTACTCAGTCTTTTGTGATTTTCATCAATAATTGGTCACTTGGAATAAGCTTTAACTTATATAATTCAAAAATTTCTATAAGAGTTTTGGCCCTTTTAGCAGCCAACTCCAAATATGGACCAACTTGTGAGTCTCAATACTAGGTCAATCCTGACTCAACTTGGGAGAATTTGCACTCAATAATAAAACAACCATAAATAAAAAGAAATAAACATTAAAGTTGTTAAACTGCTACTCTCCCTCATTTAAACATCTAAATTTATGTTTGGCACTCACAAGATAGAAAAATACTATGGGTAAGTTTGAATAGCCTTTGACCTCTATGATTTGACAATTTCTGCAAGAGTTTTTGCCCATTTTATGGGAAAACTCCAAATGTGGGCCTAATCATGAATCTCAATACCATGAGTCTGACATGTTGGTTCTAAAATAGATCAAGAAAACCCTTTTTCCAAGAAGGCGGAGCTGACAGTATTGGCTTTTACAATACCTTTCACATGTAAACTCTTTGGCTCTTATCTATGGTTGGAGAATTCCCAAAGCGGGTGCGACAACACTCATCCTGGATGTGACCATTACAATAGCATGCACTTGGTGTGGCAAACTGCAATATGAACCTCACAGAGCTCCTCTAGTAGTCGGGTTTGACCCTCAACGAATATAATAAGCGGGCAAAAGTTACAATATCTGATCCTCGATTCTATGATCTTGTCATGATTAAAAATGGAGCAATTTACCAAATCAAAATTAAAAGGTAGAAAACCACCAAACCAAAATTAAAAGGAGCAATTTATCATACCAAAAATAAATAAAAGCGGCCAGTACAGTTGCTCCAAGTATGTGAAAACATTGGCAGAAAGAAAGAAATGGAAAATTGGCTCACCAGTGTGCGAAAAACTTGGCAATTGCCTAGGGGGACAGAGCCATCAATAGAGTACTATTAAAATCATCCATCTTCAATTCAAGAGTAGCATCAACGCCACCTTGGTCAGGCTCATCAATAGTCCATGCCATTAAAGCTCACCCAACCCGTGCCTGTCCCTGTGCCTATCCCTACACTGTTCCAAAGCTTACCAAGACCGTAAGGAAGACAAAAATCCATAGAAATTTGGTACGCCTTTCATATGAAATAAGATCTATTGTCCCTGCTCAGATGGCTTGTTAACAACGCTTACTGCTACCGTTCAATGTGTCAAAAGGATTATGTTAAAATCAATTGGCACATTGAAAACCCTGAAACAATGGTTTAAATTCACGGATACATTCAAAAGCCTTCAAAAGTTTGTAAGATTTGTCCTATGGAACCTACAATCTGCTTTAAATCTGCTTACCAATCTTGTTCCCGTGTTGTTTATGCTTTAAAAGGTAAAAGCATAAACTAAAACTAAAGCAAAAATATGTGTTCATCATCCATCCAAGATCTCATCAAATCGACTATAGTTGTTTTTCCTTACAATGAATTTTGATTTTTGATGGATGCCACGGTAGATGCCTCTTGGTGTAATTACAATTACTTCAATTTCCTTCCACGTTAGAGAAAGGGATAATCAAAATGATGGCACTTAAGAACAAATTTGGAGGTCTAATAAGCTAGGTATTAAATACAAACTTCATGCACTTAGTAAAGAAATGGGTATGAAGGTTGAGTGCCAGAGGCTGAGAGGTCTGCTTAAAAAATGATTACCAGGGTCTACTACACTGCATCAAGTGGAATTGGAAGCAGAGACTGCAAGAAGGGAATTAGGAGATATCAAATTGAGGAAGTCACTCAGTAAGGGTGTTGGTTCACCATCTTCTTTAGTAGAGGCTTTAAATGACAAACATCAAGAACATTATCAAAAAGAAATTGAGTACCATACAGGAAAAGTGGTAGCAATAGAAGAAGAGAATAAGATGCTAAAAGATTTGTCTAAGGAAAACAGTGAGCTTAAGGCTTCTAGCGTTATGTGTGCTAGAACAACTACCAAACTCTTCACTGTTGAACAACAATTGGACTATATGAGGCGAAGGCAAGGGAAACGTGCTCTCGAGTTGCATTTGGAAGGATTAAGAAGTAAAAGCATGAGCAATCGACCAAGCTTGTCTTCCATAGTAAAATTACTAATTTAAAGGGCAGAGGATTACTAACTATCAAACTGCACCACATAGTAGTATGGGTTACCCCAATAATTGTAGGGACAAATCTCTTGCGGGATACCTTTAGGTGAAACAATTGGGATTTTAGCTTTTGTATAACTGACAGATTTCTCTTGCAATTAGGTTCAATTTCCAAGTCCTAGGGATTGTCTGGCATGTGTTAACCTTTGTGTATTATTGTTGCAGAATTTGTCCCCGATGGAGATTTCAACTCAAGTGTCTTGATAAATGTAGGTTAAAAGCCCAAAAACCAACTCATTGTTCAATTGAAGAAAAAATACCCAAGGCTTCTTGAGGATAAGCAATACAAATATTTTACGCACAAAAAATATCCAAAACAACTTAAACCAAGCCAATACCAAAACAAAAACCAATGGTATTGAAAAATCTAATGGAAACATATGATTCAAACTAAATCAATAGCAAAATATAAACAAGGACATAGAAAAGCATAACTGAAACATGTGATTTAGAGATGTAGAGTATTGAAAGAGATTAAAGCCACCGATCAGAGCAATCCATATATGTCATAAACAATTGACCCAATGAAGAGAGAACATCATGGAGTAGACGGTCGAGAAAATACCTGGCAAATAATATTGTTGATAGTATTAATTCTTGCTATAATGCCTGACTCCTTGAATCTTTGTTTTGTTTTACTGCAACAAAAGATTATAACAATGCAATTGGTTTCAATAGGACTAAAGCCAAATTTACGACAACTAAACTCAAGTGAATCCAAAAAATGTAAATCCAAACCTGCAAGAAATCCAACTCTAGGAGAATAAAGCCAAACCTGCAACCGCGAAGTTTTGAAACAGTTATGATTCGACAACCTTTTTTAATAGAGGTCTTCATGAATTTAAAGATAAGGACATCTAAAGAAAGCTGTGAATAAAACAGATTTAAAACTGCTTTAAAAAAAAATCAAAAAAACTAAAAACTATTGAAAAGTAAATAAAAATAAAATAAATACACTATTGAAAAATAAACAAAAAAATTACAAATAAATACATTGAAATTTCTTATAATTATAAAAGATATATTTGTGTTACTACTATAAATAAATGTTCACTCTAAAAACTTAAAAAATTATTACATGACACTAAGTATTTAGTTTTAATTTATTTTAATAGAGGTCTTCATGTGAATAAAACAACTTTAAAACTGCTTTAAAAACAAAGCAAAAAAACTAAAAACTATTGAAAAATAAACAAATAAATTACAAATAAATACATTGAAATTTGTTATAATTATAAAAATATATTCATGTTAGTACTATACATAAATGTTCACCATAAAAACTTAAAAATTTATTAAATGACACTAAGTATTTAGTTTTAATTTATTTTTTTAATTAAATTGATTTTAATATCTACAAAAGCAACATTACCACTACTTGCGTAATACGCCTCTCGACGTAATTATTTTTATTTTACTTTAATTTATCTTTTTAACATTCAAAATAAAAATAATGTATAAATATATATTATAAAATTAAAAAATCTTTAGAATTATATGAATGATGAAATACTATTGCAATGAGAAAAAATGATGAAAATAAGTGCCTCAAGAATGATAACTCTCGACATATTTTATATAAATAATAATGTTATATAAATACTAATTTATTATAATAATTACTATAATTAAATTAATTATAATTTTTTTTTTAATAAAATGGGTAAAAACTTTATTGAAATCCATAAATTAATAGTACATAAGGATCGGGGAACCCATAAGCTCCCAGAAAGGAAAATACCAGAACATCCAACTAAAACCCAAACCATCCTCCAAACATCCACCAACAACTTATCCCTCCATATCATCAGCAATGACCCTCTCTAAATCATGAACATACTCAGGGGATAATTGACTCCACCCCTCAATCCTCCAATCATCCTCATGCTTCAAAGCCCACTTAGCCAAGTAGTTAGCCACCCTATTCCATTTTCACTGAATGTGGACAAAAGACACTTCCAAAGTAGAGCACCTCTGCAAAATTTGACGAACCACCAACGCAAACTTCCAATTAACCTCATCCACCTTTTGATCAAGAAACATATTAACAATAATCTATGAATCAGATTCACAAATAATCTTTCGCCAACCCAAAGCACAAGCACACTCAATAGCCCAGAGAATCACCAACCCTTCCATAAAGTTGTTAGAATGCTGCCCTTTATGGATGGAGAAAAGGAAAATGACTGAACTAGAACAGTCTCTACCAACTCCACCAATCCCAGTAGGCCCAGGGTTACCCCTAGAGGAACTGTTAGTATTATTCTTCAGAAAATCAGTCGAAGGAGGCAACTATCTTCCAACCCTTTCAACCTTCTTTTTAGTCCTCCTTCCTTTCCTAACACAAGCAGAGGCTGAAGATAACCCTTGCAAACCCAATCTATTCACAATCTCATCATCACTTTTTTCCAATGGAAAAGCCACTTCACATTTGGCTTCCATAGTCTCTTGGATCATACCAAAAATTTTGTGCCAAATCTGTTGAACCATCATCTTGTCCCCATGAAAAATATTACGATTCCTTTCCAACCAAATTTTCTAAAGGATGAACGTAGGACCAATGCTCCACACAATCTGTAGAAAAGAGGCTTGGGAAGGGGGTCTTCTTAGACTGCTCCAGAACTCAACAAGGGAAGACGCATGAACACAAGGATGTTTCCAAACACCCCACCACCAATGCTAGAGTAGCATAGAAGAAGAACAGAAAAACAAATGGGAAGAATCTTCCTCACTGCAGTCACACATAATAGACATAGAGGGATCTTGGAATCCCTGCTTATGAAGATTATCCCAAGCATTTTAGAGTGAATAAGATATAAAAATAAGGGGTATGTGTAGGATCATCATGGAAAAAATAGGCCCTTAAGTGGCGATGAAAATTTAGAAAAATCAGAGTTAGGTAATTTAACGTAAAAATTTAAATAAGTTATCTATATTATTTCAAAAATATGTAAGAATAGAATCTGTAGCAATTTGAATGTAGATTCTAAACTACTAGGTTTTTTTTTTTAAAATCTATTTATGAAAATTTGAAATTTCAATG
>VDFB02047230.1:283714795-283767538 GCA_007258455.2 Sequoia sempervirens | reverse complement strand
CTCTCTCTCTCTCTCTCTCTCTCTCTCTCTCTCTCTCTCTCCCCCCCCCCCTTTCCCCCTCTCTCTCTTGCCCACCCTCCACCTCCTAATTACTCTTGGGTCTATGTGTGCAAAAATCAAATATCTGATTTATAACACTAAAATCTTACCGTTACATTACATTTTAAAATATTTTTTAAATTAGATATCGGATTTGTGGGCCATAGAAAAACCCCATGTGGGTCATTTTGGGCATCCCAATGGACCCTACATTCTGTTTGCAGGCTTTGCAGGCAACAAAAGCACGATTTCAAATAGGAAGAGACAAAGATCAACTTTTTGGAGCATCTTCTACTCAAATTTGTCATTAACAATCATTTTTTTAGCATCTTTTTATGAGGTATAATGGGGAGCGGCAGTTCTTGGAAGCAAAAACTTAAGAGAAAGCTTACAAAAGAACAAATTAAAGCATATAGGCAAAGAGATAGAGAAGGTCATAAGAAGAGAAGACAAGGTATGTTAAATATTGGTGAACCTGAGCCCTTTGGTCTTTCAAGTGAAGAGGAAATTGAATATGTTCAAGGTGAAAATGTTGAACATGATATTGAAATTAGGAATGAAAATGTTGAAATTGATATTGAAAATGTTCAAGGTGAAAATGTTGGAATTGAAGATGTTGAACATGATATTGAAATTGGGAATGAAATTATTGAAACTGATATTCAAAATGTTCAAGGTGAAAATGTTGGAATTGAAGATGTTGAACATGATATTGAAATTGGGAATGAAATTATTGAAATTGATATTCAAAATGTTCAAGGTGAAAATGTTGGAATTGAAGATGTTGAACATAATGTTGAACCAAGTGTAAATTATGTTTCACTAGATTACATGAGAAATGAAGAACCTTGTGTGGAAGAAAGCCATATTCCAAATTCAAGACCTTTAAGAACCCCTAAATGGTTACGTGAAATTGATGAGAACATTATAAACAATTTTGAAGGAAAGCGGTCAACATGAACCGTTTAGTTGTGGGCTACACAACTTTTCAACCAATATTTTAGCAATAAGACATTGACCGAGCAATGCCAACTTTTTGTACAATTGCTAAAGAGTAAAAAGATGAGACCTTTGCTAGCCAAATTGAAGATTCATGTGAACAAGAAGACCGAAAAAAATTCTATTATTGTCAAAAATCTTTTTAATGCTCTCAAGTATATTGGAAAAAATAGAAAGGAAAAAGATAAGAGAGTTGCTCGGTGAGTCATTACAACCACCCTAGTAAGCCATCAATTGAAAAAGGCTTGCTTTATGAGACAAACTTGTATTGATTTTGACATAAATCATAAAACTTTGGATAGAGCACTTTCAAGAAGAGAAAGAATAGATGATCCTCTTCAAAATGATACATGGGATTTTTCCGGGGGGCTTCCACGTGTTGATGAGAAGCTAACCGATAATGTAAAGTAGGTAATTCAACAATTTTGGCATGATAACTCTAGAGTATCGCCCAATGCAAAGGATGTTTTAAAGTTAAGAATTGGAAATCGAGTTCGTACACCGCATCCTAAACATTTCTTGGAATCAAGCCAAACAATGTTGTTCAAAATTTTTATTGAAACACATCCAAATAGGGAAATCTCACAAAGAAATTTTGAAGTTTTGAAGCTATTTTATTGTGTGCCTCTTAAAATTCATAATACTTGTTGCAAATACCATGTGGAGTTTTCAATGTACCATGAACTATTATGCTATATCCGTTCTAATTTGCATACTAATGAAATGTTGCAGGATTGTGGTGCAATGCATCTTCTGAAATCATCAAGGGACTTGCTAGACCTATTTTTTATGTTCTAGAGATGATGGTTTCCTTTTGAATAGAAATGATTGTTTAAATGTGAAGTGCTCACAATGTGGTGGCTTGTCAAAATTTGTTCAATGTTTTCATGAGGGTTTTGAACATGAATTTTGAAAGAATCTTGTTGAGAAAAAGAGATATGAGATAGTCAAATATACTTTGCAGAGTGGAGGTGAAGGTTCTAGATGCGAGTTAGTTACAAAAGAATGAAGTGTTGCTGATTTTATTTTAAATTTTAAGGACAATATTTTCTACAAGTATGTAAGGCATAGCCATAGGTCTTAGTGGTTGGATCAACAGTTCAGGATGTGTAAGGACTCTTTTCGGATTGGCACTATTATATCAGTGGTTGATTTTGTAGAAAACTACACATTGCAACCACAAAATGAGGTACAATCTCAGTATTACAATTCCATTCAAATTGCTATTTTTGTCCACATAACATATAGACATTCACTTGATAGTACATAAGAGGATTGAAAGATAATCAGAGAGTATCATTTTTATATGAGTGATGATAGATCTCACTCATTCGAGTATGTCCAACATTGTTTTGAGATTTTTTTTGAGTTCTTGCAAGAGCATGATATAGCAGTGGGCCAAGATCTCATTTGGTCAGATAACTGCACAAGTCAATTCAAGAATGCTTGTATATTTTATTGGTTGAGTAGAATGCATGTAGAGAGGGGTATACCTCATATTTGGAGTTTGTTTGAAGTTGGGCATGGGAAAGGGGAGCATGATGGAGTAGGTACATGTGTAAAGAGAGCTCTAGTTAAGGAGCAATTAAAGATTTTAGGAGAAAAATTCAGTGATGCATGTTCTATTGTTGATTGGTGTAGTTCAACATTGTCACAGGAAGGGACACTTGATTCAATAGTGCATAGATTCTTTTGGTTGGTTGAGGAAGGTATAGTGGGAGGCAGATTGGATTGCCATACAATCAAAGATTCTTCAAAGATGCATTCATTTTGAAGCTCAGATGCAAGCACATGGACCATTTGGACATGAGAGTTGGCTTGTTTTTTTCAGAGTTGTATTCAGTGTGAGTGGGAGTCAAGTGAGTGGGTGGATGCATGGGTTCCACAGTATCTAACTCCTTTATCTCAAACAATATCCATGACAAATGACATAATGGAAAGTTCAGTTGATTACAACCGTCTTTCAAATCTACTACAACCAGGACATGTTTTTGCAGTTGTTGCACCACAGGGGAATGAAGAGAGATCAAACTATTGGTTGGATTGATGTGTGTGGGTAAAGCATAAGCTAACACAACCAATGGAAGATGGTGATGGATTCATGTATCCCACAGGTTCAATTGTGGTTGCAGGAAATTGGTTGTGAACATACATGATTAGAAAGAATGACATACCTGCATTTGAAGACTATGAGAAACACAAAACCATTCTCATGTATTCACACCTTGTTATAGCAACAAATGTTAAGTTGTTGAAGTATCACACCAAATCAAAGACAAAACAACTATGGACACTTAGTAATGTTGATCATGAAGCAATATTGGATACTCTTAAGCAAAGAGATGACCCTTTAGGCACACTTAAATAGAATATTGAAGAATGGAAGGTACAATGCTTAGGTTCATTATGCTTAAGTTCATTAGTGTTCTTTATTTAATACTGATATTTTGTATACTCTTGCAATGCAGGTGTCTTTAATACTAATATTTTGTATACGCTTGCAATACAGGTGCCTTTAATACTGATATTTTGTATACTCTTGCAATTCTTTTTCATGAGAATTCTCCTCATTTAATGATTGCAACTTAACTGTCCTAAGAAGGTAATATGCACTATGTCAATGTAATTCACTTCATTGTCAAATTGGCATTGAATTTTCTTGATGGTTGTCACATATATTGTTCTCCTTACCTTCATGTGATTAATATGACTATCCTATAATGTGATTAATATGATTCTTTTATTGTACTTTTAATCTACCTTGCATGTGTGAAAGGGGACCATACCTGATTAGAATAATATAGATTTGTTATTCTAAGCATCTCTTATAGTTTGCATTACCAATTCATCATCACTCAAGTTGTTTAGAATAATATAGATTTGTTAGTCTAAGCATCTTTTCTATTGTGACAATATAGATTTTTCATTTGAAGTATATTGCAATATTCCTGGCACGATTGATCATGGACCTACTACAATAATAGCTAGCTCTAATCCTTTGGGAGAGGTATGCAACATGTGCAAATCATAATAAGGCTGTACAAACCGTACAAAATAAAAATAACAACACAGGACGTTGGAAAAACACAAAAATCTTCTTCCTCAAAGACGCAAATTCTTATTTTCAATTTCTCCAACCCTGAGGTCATATTTACAAGATTTATGCCCTTACAAGTAGTTTTCAGCCTCCAACTGAACTCCAACGTTGATTTTCGCATGAAAATGATGCTTACTATTATGCTTTGATAGATTTTTTCCAAGCATCCACAACTTGTTCAAAAGTACTTGTTTTAGGCTTTTAGCCATAGCAGCAAGGCAATGAACTGTTTGATAAAATGCTTTGGAAGAAATGTATGAAAAATGTGGTAGCATAGACAAGGCAGTGTATTGTTTGAAAAAATGCCTCAAAGAAATGTGGTCTCATGGTGATAGAATGGCATGATGAATTACATGACAATGAAATTATTATGGATTGTCATAGCATTCCACCACCATGAGACCACATTTCTTTGAGGCAATTTTTCAACCAGTTCACTACCTTGTCTATGTTATTGCTTACTATTATGCTTTGATAGATTTTTTCCAAGAATCCATAGCTTGTTCGAAAGCACCTATTTTAGGATTTTAGCCATAGTAGAAAGGAAATGAAATGTTTGATAGAATGCTTTGATAGACATGTATGAAAAATGTGGTAGCATAGGCAAGGCAGTGAATTGTTTGAAAAAATGCCTCAAAGAAATGAGGTCTCATGGTGATGGAATGCCATGACAATCAACAAGGTAGTGAATTGTTTGAAAAAATGTCTCAAATAAATATGGTCTCATGGTGATGGAATGCCATGACAAGCACATTGAGACCACATGTCTTTGAGGCATTTTTTTGAATAGTTCACTGCCTTGTCTATGTTATTGCTTATTATTATGATTTGATAGATATTTTCTGATGCAAGGATAGGGGTGGAAAAGGTCACAAAAACTCAAACTAACACAATTTCAAACTTTTATGAAGGCTCCAAACCCAACAATGGGGTTTTGCACCATTTCAACTATTCACCAACTAGGGCACCTATACCTAGTTTTCATTCAATTCCATTGTAGATGATGGACTAAATACAAGAAAAAAAACTTTTTGAGCACTCTTTAACACATATTTCAACATATCAAAAAGTTTCATGATGTTACTTTGGAACAAATTGGTCTAATATGACCTGCAGCGCTGTAATTAGGCCTAAATAGGCCACTTTTACAAAGGAGGTGTGCTCAAATTAACTCATAGACTCCAAATAACTTCACCAAAAAAATCCTTGGGTGGAAAAACATAGGAATCCACCATTTATATGAAAAAATCTTCTAAAAAAGTTGTTGATCCACGCTATTCTCTTGATTTCCTAGCTTAACACATGAGAAAATAAAGCTAGGGCTCGAACAAAAATCCATGAAACGTACTTTCTCAGCCCTGAAACCAACAAAATATGATAAATCACCCCACAAATCATCATTCCATCGGTTTTCACAAAATTCCAATGGTGGAATGATGAGATTTTACATTTTTACTAATCTCAACCCTTGAAAATGAGGGTTTCAGACCACCCGATAGAAAAATACTTCTAGAACTAATTCAATTTTTGATGAAATAAAACCAAATAAGAATCAAATTAAATATAAGACATATATCTAATTAATACCAATGATTTTCTAGCGTAAAGCTTCCGTACAAAACCATACTGAGCTCGACAAGTTCTGAAAACACACAAATTTTGCAGAAAAATAGAGCATACTTCTATTATTTACTTCAAAATCATTCAATCTTCATGCCTCAAATTAGTCAGAGGATTTTCAACATATTTCCCATCATATTATATCAGTTACAAGGAATAATTCGATTGGGAGAGCATTAATCCTCCTCTAACATGCAAAGTTGACAAGTTGTACAAAGCAACTTCAATACTATTTTTAGCATCTTTTCAAAAAACTGCCAACTTTCACTCCTAAATGACTAACTGACCCCATAAGGCCTTTATTACAATATTTTTGGTCTAATAGACCTTATTAACAACACACAATAAAACTAAAACTCAAAACTTGACTCACTAACCATCACCTAGTCCTCTGTTTTTGATATTAGGGATAAAACAGATTTTGAAGGGATCCGCAACCCTTTACAACCAGAAAAGCCAGACTGCCAAAAAGGACAGCCTGCAGCCACAAAAAAGCTAGCTCCCAAGCCAAGAACATCAAGTTTTACATTTTGACTTACTCTTGTGGGAATGAAGCGTCATTTCAAGAGAAGGCCCGGATGCTTTTGATTTTTTACTCGTAACTGTAATCCAGCCTTCTTCCACTTGTGCTGCCTTAGCCTGCCAAGCTAGCACATCACTATCCTTGGTTTGTTCGTTTGTATCCCTGGGGGAAACAACATTGTTCATATGTGTAGGTAGGGTCTTATCCGAAGAGCTACCCGAAATAGGAATTGAAGCCCCTCCACCAGAGAAGGCAGGAGGAGACTCAAACCTAACTTGAGAGGAAGAAGCGGCAACCGCCTCTGAGAAACTCTTTTTTTGATTAGATTTCTTCTCAATCGTATAATGATGTTGAGAAGCACCATTCCACCAATTTTCCTTTTTTATTTTTTTCTCAAATCCGTAATGGGCAGCAACATGTCCTGTTTTAAAGCATCTTCTACAACGAAAAGGTAATCCCTCATAATCCAAAGATTGAACCCAAATCCCCTTGGAGGACTCTAACGAAACCTCAGCAGGCAATCCAATTGAAACATCAATTTCCACAAGTATTCGGGCAAAGGTGGAATGAAAGATATCAGAAGAAGCAGCATCAACATACAAAAAATCTCCAAGAGCTTCCCCAATTGAAGCATCACCTAGTCCTTTGTTTCCAAGGTGCTCTTGCACCATTTTCCAAGCATCCATAGCTTGTTTGAAAGCACATGTTTCATTCTTTTAGCCATAGTAGCAAGGAAATGAACTATTTGATAAAATGCTTTGGTATACATATATGAAAAATGTTAGCATATAAAAGGCAGTGAACTGTTTGAAAAAAATGCCTCAAAAAAATGTGGTCTCATGGTGATGGAATGCCATGACAATCTATAGCAATTTTCTTGTCATGGCATTCCATCACCATAAGACCACATTTCTTTGAGGCATTTTTTTTAAACAATTCATTACCTTGTCTATGCTATTTCTTAGTATTATGCTTTGATATATTTTTTCCAAGCATCCATAGCTTGTTCGAAAGCACCTGTTTTAGGCTTTTAGACATAGCAACAAGGCAATGAAATGTTTGATAGAATGCTTTGATAGACATGTATGAAAAATGTGGTAGAATTTATAGACAAGGGAGTGAACTGTTTGAAAAAATGCCTCAAAGAAATGGGGTCTCATGGTGATGGAATGCCATGACAATCAAAATTTTGATTGTCATGGCATGGCATTCCATCCTGTCCTTCTGCCATATGCATGTCAAAAACAAAACAAACATAAGCAAAGCATGAGCTGTTTGAAAAATGCCTCAAAGAAATGAGGTCTCATGGTGATGGAATGCCATGACAATCAAAAGCAATTTTGATTGTCATGGCATTCCATCACCATGAGACCTCATTTCTTTGAGGCATTTTTTCAAACAGTTCATTGCCTTGTTTATGCTATTGCTTACTATTATGCTTTGATAGAATTTTTCCAAGCATCCATATCTTGTTTGAAAGCACTTATTTTAGGATTTTAGCCATAGCAACAAGCCAATGAACTATTTGATAAAAAGCTTTGGTAGACATGTATGAAAAATGTGGTAGCATAGACAAGGAAATGAACTGTTTGAAAAAATGCCTCAAAGAAATGTGGTCTCATAGAATGCTATGACAAGCAAAATGCAATTGAAAGCTGCTCCTAGTTATTAGTTATGCAATGTGAAGTAATTGCATAACTGCTTAGGTTGAATTTGTAAAAACTAGATTGTAATTTTTTTTTTTTCATCTACCAGCATCTAGTTGTTAGTTATGCAATGTGAAGTAATGCTTTGAGTTTGAAAGATGTTCAATGTAGTGGAATTAGCGATATGAATATAAACTACAAAAATCTATTTTTTACAATTCATTAGTTAAAATCTTAATTTTATTTTCTCTCTATATCTATATGTTATGGAAATGCCTTTCAATTTCAAAATAAAAAGTTTTTATCTCTTGTTCTACAATTTTTTACAATTTTTTTAAAATCTTATACTTTTGGTTTGCCGATTTTTTCCCCAAGATATTTTTGCTGCTATGGTTTAAACTATATAATATAACCATAATATAACTAAGCAATATATGATATAATTTAACTGGATTATTCATTATTTTTTATTGTGAACTATATAATATAACCATTATATTTTATGCTATTGTACATTGATATTTAACCATTGCTCAAGATTAAATTTTTGAAGAGTTTAAACATGCACATGAGGAACAAATTATTTTGATTGTCAACTTCTATATATCAAATTATCCAATAATCAAGTGTATGTCCATATACAAAAATAACATCAATGCCATCTCAAACCAAGTTTTACAAAATGTGGCATATGTCATGTCGATATCTATTCAAAATATACATGCCAAAATGTCTATCTCATCCTAATCTACTGGTGGATCATCAAAATGGAGCCTCTTTGAAGCACTCTTTGGCTCTGAAGGTAGCTGCACAAGAAAAATTCAAACCACAATTGAGATTAGTTATATTAAACATAATTTAAAATCGAATAATTAACATCAAAATCAATATACATTGAATTATAATTGAACTCTAAAATTGAAATCTTGATTACCTCATATATACGTTTCTTCAAAGGGCCTGGAATCCTAGAATATGCCCCTCTCAAAGAACTAATCAAACCAACTTTTGTAATGTCAATCTATATATGTGAACAAAAACATAAAATTGATACAAGTTAGCATACAATTGTTGATAATAGGAACATATTTACCAAACACAAATAAAATAAACACATACCTCTTTAGGCATCTCTTTTTCTTTATCTCCTTGAGGTGTTTCAACACCTACTCCTTGAGGTGTTCCAACACCTACTCCTTCAGGCGTTGTGACACTTGTCAACAAGGATGTGTAGCTCATAACCTCCTGTACATAAAAATGACAAGTATATGAAACTACCAATCTATGTTGATGTATGTATAATCACTATAAGATCTTAAAAATCTTAATTCAATCAAATTTGAGTTCAATTACCTTTCCCTTATCTACCATTGTGCCTCCATAGTCTGGACAATGATGCACCTTGCTCATACTAGGTGTTTCCTACAAGAGGAAAACAAGATAAACATATAAGTTAATATATAATTTCATTAATGACAATTCAAATGACAAGCAAGTATATAATAAAAAAATGTAAACGAGTGAGTGCGAAAATATATACTGCGTGCATGTTGAGGCCAAATGAAATGGCCTCGAGGGTGCTATCACTAACCTATGTAAGCTCCTCCTTAGACATCAACTGTTAAATAGACCATGTAAATAAATATTAGTACTTGATACTATCTCTTATTAATATTTATTTAAAAATAAATGCACGTTATGAATTTACAACTTAAATCTTACTTGTGTAACTATTCCAACATCTCCCTCTCTAGCAGGAGAGGACTCTGCAAGGTGTGCTCCAATCCCATGCGTCTGATCTCCTATAATGTCCATATCATGGAGGTCATAATCAGAAGTGTCCAAGGGATGCTCAACGGGTTGTATAAGAGGACCTAAGCATATCTGGTGGCACATAGTGCAAGTATGTGACACATAGATATGTGGACCTGAGGAGGATGATGCAACAACACTAAATCCATCGCCAACATCACCAGCATGTGGTTGAGCTGCTGTAGCAGTATGGGAAACAAAAAGATCACTTAAAGAGTGAATAGCCTGAATAGTCTGTGCGGCCGCATCCTCGATAATATCTGGATGATGTACTAGAGGTGGCTAAGGAAGGGGAGGAAGGGGAACATATGGGCCCTGGACTAATCTAACTGCCCCTGGTCTATCCTAGGGAATACCTCCACCTACGCCCTGGAAGGGTTTAATGTCAAAGTAATTGACATGATACCCTAACACAAACTCAACGTATAATTTTTTAATAAAGTAAAATGGTACATCAATATTGTTGTTGGGTGGTTTATCAAAAACCATCCACCAATGATCCCAAAAGTTATCTATAGTGTCCTTATTCACACACCATTTTATAGAAATTTATGGTTTATTAACATTAACTGGCAGATTGGTGCAGGGGTTAACAAATAAAGAGGCTATTTGGGCTTTTGTTATTTCGAGATCTTTCACGTCTTCGTAAGACAATCCACAGGAGTAATATTCCCTCATGGTCTCTCCCCACAAAAGAATGGCATTATGTTGGGTGGAGAGGATTTCAATATTTTTAATTATTTCTTTCAATGTGTTTGTAATCTGGGATAATCGAGGGATTGTCTTATTGTTAGGATCCAAATCTACACCCTAATGCCAAGCTGTGAACGAACTTAGTAGGTTTGGATGTAACATGGGACTGCTTTCAGGTTGTGGGTATCCTATTCAAAAGCAGACCTCTAGTGATAAGGGCTGGATTCCCCTTTTGATGCCACCTAACTACTAATTTTTGAGGTAAAGGGGTAAGAATTGCATGAAAAATGAACCTAATACTGAAAATAACTAAGGTGATGCACCAAAATAACTTGGACCTGATGACAATCTATCACATTCAAATCAATATCATAAAAATTGATTTACACAACTCACTTTCCAATGAAGTTTACATAAGCAATTTATAAGGAGGTCTATAAACAATGCTTTTAGAAGGAAAATAAAGGTTTCACAACTAACAACACTACTAAACAACACAACTTATAACCTATTAACAAACATTTTTTTCTAAATAGATGCATGAACATGAGACAAGTTTGCAAGGAAAGATGAATTTTCACAAGAAAAACTGATCAATCATTAATGGCATACCATAAAACATGAAGAGAGAAGATAAAATGCTCTATTGTATTGATTCAAAGTGTTTATTGTATTACAAGTCCATCTAAGTTACAATTCCATGAAAAATAGCTCCAAGAAACAAAGCTATCATGTTGTTGGAAAGAAAGAACTCCCCCAAAACTTAAATCTGAAGATACTTAAGCAAAACTGAAACCAACAACCCACACAAGTCCTTCTAGAAACCCTAGGTCAGATGAAGCACAAAAGCCAAAATGGAAGCTTCCAAAAACACTCCAAAAGTCCTCCAAATGTAGAAAGGAAAAGCTAAGTCCAAGCTCACACTAAAGGTGTGACAAAATAGCCTCCAAAATAGTCATTTCTCTCAAAAATAGTCAAACACTACTCTCACAATTTCCACATGTCTGCCAGTTGTTTGAATCATGCAATATGTGTGATTTGAAAACACAAGACTCCAAAAATCCATTAAAGATAATAACTTGATTAGGTGATTTATAATACAACACTTAATCAAGTTATTTTACATTTCAAAGCAAACTATAAGAGGGCCCACCATCAATATGAATTACCTTACATTTGCAAATGAAAAATACCAAAGTGATTAGCAAATCACTTAAATGATATCTTTTTATTTTGAAACAAATGCAAAAACAATAATGAAATGCCAACATTCTTTTAAAAGTATTAAACAAGGTCACAATTTCTCCAAGGCACTTGATCATTTTACCTTTTCAATCATTTTGCACTCCAAAGCCACCTGTGGTCAACATTCTTCTGATTTGGAAAGGAAAAATAAAAGGCTCCAGTTTGGCCTAGATGGCCGACCTCCACACTTCTTGGAAGGGAATTTTCTAAGTGTTCAAGGCATTAAGGCACTCATGATGTTCATGACCAAAAGGTCAAAGGCATGACCTAACTTGACATACTCCATATGTTTGTTTGAAACACTTAGCGATATTTCACAAGGCATAACAAATGCCTAAGTCAACAAATGCTTGAAGAAAAACAAAATGCCTAAGTCAAGAACTTAGGACTCGACCCCCACTATGCATTAATATGAGTTTGATTTTTAAAACATGGGATAAAAATACCATTGGCATCTAGAAGGGTCAAACCCTAATCATCAAAAGCTAAAAATGTGGAAAAACACCATCATTTTCTCGATCGAGCACTTTGGCAGAGACATGTCGCGCTGACATAGGGTTTTCAAGAGCTTTCAATGGAAAATTTTGGTAGCAAATAGAGGCATCTTCACTCAGAAATCAGCAAAAAGGTTTGGGTAAGCCCTTCATAAGCAAACTTCTGTATTTTTTGCTCAAATTTTTAAGAGAAGAAGCTCAAGATCAAGCTCTGCTTGTTCATAAAATGATGAAATTGGTATCTTTTTGTATTTTCCTTCACTTCTGAAGAAAACCTCTTGCATTTCCTTCTCTTTAACTAAGATTAGAATCATACCATAGCATTCATCTTACTGTAGACTTCTTACCTTTAACTCGTAACTCCATGATTTCTTTTATTTCAAAGTGAATGACAAGCTCACTTCGAGCTCTGTAAGTGTAGAAAACAGTGAATATTAATGCTTCCTATGTATTCCATTTTGTCTTCAATCTCCTTCTAGGGGTGTACTATTGATCTAAAGCCACCCATCATCTTGCATCTGGTCTTAAGAACCAGAAGTGTTGTCTGGCTGGCTATCTTCATTAGCAACTGAAATTCCCTCGGATGTACTTCCACCACTGGAGCCTCCAACTTGATTTGGGAGCTCTCTAAGAAAGAACTCTATTGCACATTCTTTTGTACCTAAGTTTGATAAATCTTCAACCACTTTGCTTCTTTCAAAACCCATTGATGTTATTTCTGCGATATCCCCTTGTAAATATTTTCTCCTCTTTCGTCTCCTGGAGTCCATAGAATGCTGCAAAATAGAGTTTGATGCAGGATCTGTTAATTCATCCAAGGATTTTTGCATGTCATTTTCATTCTTTTGAAGTGATTTTGATGCTAGGGCTTTCTCATACCCAAGTGAAGCAAGTCTGGAAAGAATTGTCATATCTACTGCCTTTCCCATTAGTGTCCTGCCATAAGATTTTTGCTCTCTGATCTCTTTATTTCTCAGTTTGTCTTCTTGTATTCATTATTAATTCTTTCTTTTTCTTCAATGGAAAACTCTACTACATGCTGAACATTTTGACCAGACATTCTTAAAGCCCATTTGGATTGTTGCTCTGTATAACCCATGCTCACAAGTTGTGCCAAAGCTTCATCTAAGATCTGAAGCTTGTTGTATTTCTCTTGAGCCACTTTCAGTGCCTTGTGTGATTCTTTAAATAATTCAATATGGAATGAAACAATCCCTTCCAAAAGCTCTAGTCATGTAAATCTATCTGAAACCATCACTATAACACTTTCAAATAAATTTCTGGTAAGGTCTATCTTCAATCTATATTCAAAATTTTGTACTAAACAATGCTTCCAAGATGTCTCACATAGCAAGTTCTGGAAAAAATCCTCCTTGCAGAACCCTAGCTCTCTCCATATTGGCACCATAGCAACATTCAAGCCCTTTGTGAGCTTCTTTTAAGTGTCTTCCAGCCATAGACAAGTAGGATATGTCGTGCAGCATGAAATAACACCAAACTGTGTCTATTTGCAATAGAGGAACATTGTCCACCATCTCAAGTACTTTTTTATTACAAAGGGTAAATGCCTCCTCTCCCATGGAAAGTATATTAGGAACCTCTTTATATTGTCCCTTTTCAATAAAATGTCAACCTTTTGCATGAAGCATTAGTCCCATCATAACAGCTCTTTGGTCAGTCTCAGAAACACCTGACATCTTTTCCCCATGCTAATTCTCAAGTTCAATGCTGAACTGATCAACTGGGAATGAATCATTGGTATGTGTCTTTGTCATAGCATCTACTACAGCTAGAAGCTTTTGCTTCTTTCAAAACCCATTGATGTTATTTCATTTGTATGTTATGTTGCTTACTATTTGTGAAATAAGCAATCACCTACTCCATATTCGATACATTCTCATCTTTTAGCTAAGCTGCTAAAATGACCCATGTCTAGGGTCTACTAGCCTTCTCAATCGAATCAACAATAATATCTTGATCAATAGTTATTTTTCATGAGAAAAACCTATTGCCAGCTTCCAAGATAATAACTCTAGAGATAGATAATGAATTGGCTTAGTTATAATCAATTCTCTCATTGTTGTTATGTTCCCTTCTCCTTTATTAAGGGCTGAATTTTAAATCTGTATCTTTGACATTTAGATGAGAAAAATGCACTATCCAAATGTTGTTACTTTGATCATGTTTTGAATGATCAGACTTTACAAACTTCTGTCATGTTCCTCAAGATCATATTGTTGTCATCAAACCACTCAAGGTATTATTATTGTTGCATTACTTCACAATCATAGACTGACGTATCCAATACAACCTTAACTCTACTTCAACACCCATTGCACAGTATCTTCTTCAGAATATTAGACATTTTGAATCATTCTCTTCTTCAAATTTTTTGAAGAACCATGACTATGAAAAGCATGACCATTAACAAGGCACCATTATGTAACTCTGATTAGCATGAACTTGTTGCCCCCTCATGATATGGTTGTTAGTGAAGCATGTATCTTGTTCTTACTGCCAATTTTTGAATTTTCTTGTAGAGACACTGTCACAATAACATCCTTTTGATGGCAGTGTCATAAATACTTTCAATATGTAGTTATAAATGTTGTTGTTGATTCAATGTTTTCATAATGCAACACAAAGTAAGATTGTAAGAGTTCATTGCCATCTATGTAATGACTGTACCTTGCATTGCATGGCTTAGTCACAGTTTATGATTCACTACCAAAGTGAAAACATGGTTCACTTGATCCCTTAATCGATGAAGTGACTACCCTTGCTGTCATGTAGCATACATTTAGGATTGCCACCTATATACATGAGTTCATGATTTTACCCATTGTTGTTGTCCTGTTCATGACATATAGCATACATTCTTCTTTAGGACTGTCCCAACCATCATGACTTTCACAATGTTTACTGCCCCACATGTTTGCCACCTGATTTCCACAATAGTTGTTTACCCTTTTTAATCATGTGCTACAATTAACATTGTCTCCTCACTTTGATCCTAGTGGGCAGACACTTGTCACCTATATCGATGACCTAAAAGCTCACTGTCGTATGTGATGTGTGGCTGTCCAATAGGGTGAAGGTGAGAGGGACCTAACAATACTCTGGATTTCTCCCTCATTTCTTAAGAGATGCATAATTGAACTTGATGTATCTTTTGAATCTGATAATTAAAGTTGATCAACTGGTGTGATTCCACATGGATTTAATGCATTAATAAAATGTATATCTTTGATCAAGTTGCTCAATTTCCTATTCCTCTTAAAAAATCAGAAGGCAGCATGTTGAGCTCTACCCTTGTGGGAGCCACATTTACCCCACATGTTATATTTTATTGAATGAGAGCAGTAACAAGACTTGTCCTAAATCTACACATGAAGCAAACAAGTTAGAAAAATAGATGCATATTTTCGATGTGTTTGATGACTTCATTGTTTTCCAGGACATCCAAGGTTTGCATTCTTATTTAATGCACTTAGGGATTAGTTTATACATGCATAGGTAGGTGTGAATGTAAGGTTTGAGATCTTTCATTGCTTAGAGCATTTCTCTAACATCATTGTGATTGCCATATGCAGGAGCTAGGAGCACTACGGAGCTAGGGGAGACACAAGTAGCTTGGGGTAGCGGCAGGACCAAATGACACCTTCAGAACCAGTCATTCTTAGGCAATGACTAGTCTCCACCCTTATATGCACATTCATTTTTTTACTTATTCATGCATAAATTGTTCTTTATTTTCATTGAATAAGTAAAGTTAGTCCCTTGGCTTGTGAGGGACATGTACACTTTCATGATTATCAATAAAGATTACATTTGTACAAATATGTTTCTCTTTTCTCATTTGCTGTAATTACAACATTGGAATTAAAATATAAACTGTTTCATTTGACAATCTTTATCATGCATATTGACTTGACCTAGAAAACTTATGGTTTATCTTTTAAGTGTTTAAACAAACAACACAAAAAGAATAAACACTAAGTTGATTGATTTTAGCTGAAAGCTAAAAATCATGTAACACTTATAAACATCACAAATGCCCCTCAATTGCTCCATTTTTTTACCAATTAACTCTTCAATTGATGGGTGCGGAGGTGGTGGAGAGTTTGGCATTTGTGGGTTTTTATTCTCAGCCATAATACTTGATTGAAGTTCAAAACTAATTAATCTAATTGAAATTACACAATATAAATGAAATTATTATAAAAAACCTTAGTTTTTAATAAAAATCCATAAAAAAAACCCTATTTTTTAATAAAAATCCTTAAAAAACCCCAGTTTTTAATAAAAAAATAATAAAAAACTAGTTAAAATTATACAAAACTAATACAGAAATCAATTAAATAAAAAAAAACCAAAAACTTACCTTGCAAATCGGATATCAGCTCAAATTCGATATCGGATACGCCTCACGTTGTTCTCACTGTGCCTTAAAATGGTTTAAAATGGTCGCGACTGGGTATATATACCCAACACAAATTGAATATTTGATACAAATCGGATATCCAATTTGTGCTACTTTGGTTTGGGCATTGCTTTGGAGCAATGTACTGACACCGAACCCCAAAAAAAGTCAACTCAGTATTTTCACATTTTTTGGCGAATGCAAAACACTATTTTTTTCATATCGCCACTTTTTGGCCCATCATGATCCTGCACATACCCTAAGTATTTTAGAGTGAATAAGATATCAAATTGATTTAAAATTGTTTTTAAATATGCTTTAAATCTACTTTAAATTTGCTTGAAAAAATGTCTACACATAATGAATGTAGTTATGCTAGATGCATGTCATTTAAACGTCAAATTCAAACTAAAGAGTTTTTCCTTACATTGAATTTTGCTTTTTGTTGGATGTCATTGTAATACGCCTCTCGGCGTAAATAATGTTAAAGGAAAAGATGTCTCTATACCTTCTACTTAACTTTGATTTATCTCATTAAAATCTTGTTAGCAATATGATTTATCATATTTTCTTTAATTATTCTATAAATTTTTATATCTCCTAAATAAATATTTAAAAATATATACTCCTTTTATACCATATCAAATTTAAGGATTACATGAATATTTTCTTAAACAAAGATATACTCAGAATACAAGAAAAAAAACCTAACCTATTGTATCTCAATCCTTTACTCTAAAAAGAGTCAATAAAGACAAAATATATTAAAAGAAATTTAGAAAACACACATCCAAGAAGAATGTGATGAATTATTCCCTTATCTCTTAAAAACAATTGAGATAAGAGGCATCATGACAAATAAACCCATAAAATAATGTAGAATGATGAAAATAATAATGCAAAAGATTTGAACGATTAAAAACTTTTCAAAATCAATCTAGAGCCATATTAATAAAAAATAAAAAATAAAAAGTAAAAAGGAAGCAAGTTTGAATAACCACTGCAAAGGAATTATAGGAATTATACATTCAATTTTTTTTTTTTTAGCCAAAATGGAATGGAAAGAATGAACCCATTTAATTTGTCACAGTTAACTATAATTGACTAATATTATTTTTTATAATTATATTATTGATTAATTAATATCATATATATAAATATAAATCAAAGTCTGTTCCTATACCTCGGGTGAGTGGAGCAAGAATGACACACAATTACTGATTCTTGCCTTTCCCACCACGAAGCGGAAGTAGATCTTGTGACCTCGAGAGAGAAAACCTCAAGCCATAGCTAACTCCACTACATTTCTTGGGTTAATTAATATCAATTTTAAAACATGAATGAAAGGTATAAAACCATTGATAATAGAATATGCCTCATAATTCGTTAAAGGAATTAGAATTGTCACTATCATTTTTATATTAATCATTATAAATTAAAGATATTTATAAATATATAAATAATATATGAATTAAATAAAGATATTAAGCATTAATTTAAACTTTTAATTTTAAAGCTCATTATAAATCAATAAAGCTTTTAGTGTAAACAATGTGAATTAAAGGTAAATTAATTTAAAATTTGAAAGAAAATTATAAATTAGAATATTTTCTATCTTATTTGTGTAGATTTATCAATTCTTTTTTGTGATAGGATAAATATATCATTTGTGTATTTTTTAAATAGTGATTAGTTGAAGATTTTTTCATCAATGTATTTTAAAAAATAATTATAAACTTGATTTAGAATCCAAGAACCATCAAAATAGAAGTTAAAGTTAAATGTTACAGACCTAACACCACACATATCCACCAAAAAAAAAAATCAAAGAACCATGTAAACTATTTTAACACCCTATATAATATCATAAACTATTCATAATAGTTTTTATTGTGAAATGCTTGAATACAACCCAAACATTCAAAAAAAAGGTAATATGGGAGCCCCAACCCTTCAAATAAGCCATCACAAAATAAATGCTCAAAAATAGGACAATAAGGCACATGAGAGCCTGATCCACGTCAAAAACATACAAATTCCCCCACTAAATGGATTAATTAGTATATTTTCTATAGAAAATTGGATTCTAATAGTCGAGGATCTATCCATATCCTTCACTAAATACCAAACCCTAACCACTTGCTTCTTGAGGTTAGGATTATGAATCTCCTTATAAACATACACCATAAACTTAACAACCATTTCTTCAACAAACTTCTAGCACTTCCCCTATTTTGGGGGAGTCACCATAATTTTCTTCTCCATATAGATTTTATCCTTCCTACTGCCCACACAACAAACACCAAACCTAAGAGTCATCAATAATAAGCCAACAAAAATGTAGGAAAAAACATTTGTTGAAATGAGAAACAAACTACATCCTTCATGACCATGTGATACATGTAGGGGCTTCTAACTCAAGCCAATAAATTCCCATGAATCTCTACCATCATTACAATGATGTCTCACACTGCCATACCAACCCATTAACAAGTGACATAATAACTATTTTGTAGGATACATTCTATATTTTTAGGGGAAAATATTAACAATTTTTTGTTGCACCATGATTACACCTTCATTTCATTTTCCAATCATTTATCCAATTTCAAAGTATAATAAGACTATTTTTTGAAATGGATCTAAATTTGTGGAGCCCTTTCCCTTCGACATCCCTTCAAAATAAATGATCGATTTTTAGTGGTTATAAATGTATAAGATGCTAGAGTTTTGTAAGATTATTGAAAAAAAGTGCATCTAATTATGTGGTATGAGGGGTTTTTGATTGGAAATGTATACTTTCACTTTACATGCATACAATGAGTCATAGTTAGCATTCAATTGTCCTTTACAATTGTCATCTAGTTTCCAACTCATTCCCTTGTGCACCTTAGCACTATTTTATATTTTTGTGCTACTATTTATAATCTTCTTTGGTGCTTTTGCATTTGTTTTGTATCTTATCAATGAATACTTACATCTAGTTAGTTTCTAAACAAGCTCCTTTAAAGACGTTGGGGTCCAAATTTTTGGTTGTGCTTGCAATGCTTAGGATATGAACATTTTGATATTTTAAGTCACGATAGAGCTTTGGGGATGTGTAGTTATTTCAATGTTGTTTTAGAGCTTTGGTAATTGGGTATGAATGTAAAATCAAAATCAAGCACAAAAATAAATGAATTTTAAAAGTGACATGTATCCAAAAATCAAGAAAGAAAAAATAAATATGGATCTCAAAGCAAAGGAAAGAAATGAATCCCCCAAATTAAAAATGTCAAAATAAAGCATTCAATCAAAATCCACACATTGCATATAAAAAGTATGCACCACCTTCACAATTAGCATCAATTTCAACATGCAAAGATTCATAATCCAAAAAATATTATTGGCCCTAACCCTAACCTTAATCCTAATTCCAATTCCAAGTCCAAATTTATTGTCCAAGCCCAACATCCCCCATCCACATCCAAATTCCAAATTTCCATAAATCCCAATCTTAATCCAAACATCTCGAATCCACACCTAAATCCTTAAATTCAAAATTCAACTCAACTCATCCTCATCTTAACTCCACCAATCCAAAACCTTGAATCCACCATATCCTTGTAGAAAAAATTTACCACAAGGACTATGATGGTAATCTTTCAAGATGTTCACATTTAGATAAGGCCAACCCAACTATCAAAGAGCATCATCATGCACTCACAAATTGTACACTAGTGCAATGATCCTAATAAAGCAACTCTGTCAAGTATGATACTAATAGAACATCATGACATAATAATTCATATCAAATACGTTAGACAAACATGCACTTTCCATGTAAAGAAACATAAATAAAGAGTAATCCAAAATGTCAAAAAATCCAAAAGAATAAAAAATCAACAAAAAAATAGTAAAAAGAAATCAATTCATCCAATGGTGAAAACTACTTATTGTAGCACCTTGGAAAATTACCATGATGAAAATATATTGATGGAACTCCTAATTAAAATCAATCTATGCATACCATTGCACTTGGAGGCAAGTCATCTAATCCATTCTATAATACCTATCCCTCCTATCATACCCATCCACCACATCTACATAATCTATTTAGTCATGCCTCATCAATCTTCTCTTTGACCTTAACAAGGATAGGGGCACAAAAAATAAATCGTGCTTTAGAAAAATCTTGAAATTCATCCTTTAGCCACACACCATCTAACATAATGTCATTTCCTATGTAGCACTATCCAACCTTATATCTTGGATAAAACACATCATCTCATTACGACATAGTCTTTTGTAATCTCTCCTTCCTATCAATCATCTCCTTTCCATTGCATCCAATTCCTCAACCATTCCATCCAAACCACCTTCATCCTTGCCTTTATGCCTATATTTTCCCTTGCTATTGGTTCCACCATTGAGATGACAACCAAAGGAAAGTTCTTACACAAACATATCTCAAATCTGAAGGACAATCCCTTAAACACTTCTAGGTGCACATAAGTTCCCAATCCAATCAAGCCCCACTCAAGATCTCACATCCATCCAAAAAAATCCACAAGCCTTGTTCCTTATCTTGCTTTAAGCTATGTTTAGTCGTAAATAAACCCAATCATCATCATTGGGATATATTATTCCTAATATTTATGTTGTTCCCCTTGTTAATAAGACTATCCTCATGTTGTTATTATCATCAATAACACTATCATCTTCATCATCATAATCATCATAATCATAAAACCAATCTATATATTTTCACTTGACTAGTAGTAAAATATAATCTCATCCTAAATTGTTTATCCTTTGATCTTGACCCACACCCCCATCCCATCCACCCACCCACTACCTTGGCTTCAACATTGTATAGGGTATCAAATCATGTGTTTTTTAGGTGTGTGCTTGCTCATGTGTTTATGTTTGATTATTTATTATAGTCCTAATGCTCCATACAACACACCATCACAATCGCTATCATTATCCATATGTTGGTGTGCCTTGACAACATGCCCATTTGATTACTAGGCTATTTGCAACACATGTATTTTTGTGTCATTCTATATGCAAATGGTGCATTGTCATCATGATCCCTTATACTCATGGTGCATCATATTAGTGCTACAACAAATAATATGTTTCTCTTTACATAATATGCTACTTAGAAAATAATCATCATTTTCATCATCTCCACCATCATTTCTCCTTTTAGTCATCCATCAATATCTTTTTTCCTCCTTCTCCCCCTAAGCTTATTCTAGAGAAGGTTAAAGAATTTCCTAAGGTCTTTGTCCTTTCCTTGGAAGTTGGCCCTATGAAGGAGGACATTATTATCCCTTCCCATCCTATAGAGATGGACCAGATGAATGTGATCCCAGAGTCTTCAATTATGTTTCCCTTGCCTACCTTCCACAAGCTTTCCTCAGGGGGTCTGGTGCTAGACTCTTATTTTCTCCATCTACTCCATATTCTTCAAAAAAGGCTCAGGGATTGTTGGAAGTATATATAGTTTGTGTTTTAATTGATGTCAATAGATCTATGTTGTTGCATTGATGTCAACCTTAGAGTTGATGCTTTGATTTATTGCATTATGTTGTCATTAGTAGTTTCACTGGTGTCAACCTCTAGTGTTGCCTTGATAAGCATGTGTGTGGTTGAGTTTTTGTATTGCAATTGGTTTGGTGGTGATGAGAAAGTGTTGCAGATGATGTGTTGGTGTTTGTAGTGTTTGGTTTCAAAGTGCTTTTGATAAAATTTAAATAGAAGAGGAAATAGAGTGGTAAAGAGTGATTAGTATAGTAGAGTAGTGTTCTAGTTCTTGCTCTGCATTTCTTTTGTATTGAAGATCTACTTATGCAGTTCAAATATGTTGATCAGAGGTGTTCAAAGGTGTTGTATCCATAGTTTATTTTTCTAGATCATAGTGCAGAGAAATTTGTGTTCACTAGCATGTGAAGTGTGTAAACAGTGTTGTTTGAGAGAAATGGTTTTGCTCCACATTTCTCCGTAGTGTGGTTTTTGGTCTTGCAATCTAAGGGTCTTCTTATGTTGCTCATATCTATCTTCCATTTGATTTATTCAAATTTTGGTGCTCTGCAAGGTTGGAATCATCAGTTAACTAGGTGTACAGGATGAATGTGTTCTTCAGGTGAAAGTTGTTGTGAAGGAATTTATTGGATTTCAGGGTGTTGATGGATTATTATAGATTATGGTTGTATGTTGTGTGTGGTTCACAATTCATCCTTGGATAAAATGAAGCGTGTAATTAAATTTTCAATGGTCTTTACATAGGTTCGATCGACCTTGGGTGTTTACACTAACTACGAAAATGCTTTAGTATTTGTGGAAGCATGGTTTGATATATATATGTATGGATTTAGGTCTGAGTTAATGTGTGATGTGGTCCACTTTCATTCCTCTCCACTACGAGAATGCTTAGTTCCAACCTAATTTGAATTTGCATGGTTGAGGTGCATAGACAACCTTGTAAATTATTTTCAAGGTTGAGGACGGTATATATACATGTTGAGTTGATGGAGGATGAGTGTATGAAGTGTGTGATGGAAATTGTCATGTTTAGTGTGAAAGTGCAAAGTGCAGTGCGAGCTTTAATGACTAAGACTATTGGAAATAGTGAGAAGAAGGTGCCTACATTCTTCAAAGAGAGTGTGAATGTACTAGTGGTGCAATGGTGGAACTTTTCTATTGCTTTGAGATAGATTTCTCATTGTAACAATCTTCTTTCTTCATTTTTGTAATCTGGAAGTGAGCCCTTCTTTTGTTTGGGTAGTGAGCCTGCTTACAATGAGCCTATTATATTTGGTGTTGCAATTAATTTATACTGTGAGATAATCCTCACCGTGGTTTTTCCCTTCTTAGGTTTTCCACATAAATCTGGTGTTCTTCTATGTATGGTTTTGATGTTTTGTTATTTTTGTTATTTATTTTCATGATAAATCACTATAATAGACTAAGGGATAATAAGGACCTGAATGTTAATGAGGGTTTTGATGTTTTAATGAACAACTGATTCACCCCCCTCTTAGTTGTCTTGTCCATTCAAAAATTGGTATTAGAGCAAGGTTCCTTGGAAGAAAGATTAACTACTTGAGGTAGATTTGGGATAGCACACAAGGAGGCTCCTCTATTTGATGGATTAGATTATGCATTTTGAAAGACCAACATGGAAGGTTTCCTTGTCTAGCTAGGGTTTGGAGTTTGGAAATCTATTGAATCTGGATATACTGTGCCTACAAATGGTTTGAGCACTGATGATGAGATCAATGCCTATGAGAACAGTGGGAAAGCAAGATATGCTCTTTTGAGTGGTCTTTCTAATACTGAACTTGTGAAATTTATGAATCTCAAATGTGCTAGTGAGATATGGAAGAAGTTGGAAAGTATCTACAAAAGAGATGAAAAAGTAAAGAAAGCTAAGATGTAGAACCTAAAGATCAATTTTGAAACCCTACAGATGTCAGAGGATTAAGATATTACAAGATACATGCATAAAGTGGACGAAGTTGTAAATTTCATCAGAGGCCTTGGTGGAAAACTTGAAGAAGATGAGGTGGTAAAGAATGTACTAAGAACATTGCTTAAATATTATATGCATAAAGTTTCTACTATTGAAGAAGCTCAAAATTTAAATATGTATTCTAGAGATCAGTTGTTTGGTGATTTAATTGATTTTGAATTGAGAAAGTTTGGTGCAAGTGATTCAAAGAATGAGACTAATTTTAAAATAGAAAAAGCATAGAAGAATGAGGAATCGGATCCAAATGATGTTGATGATGTAGAAGTAAATTTTGTGAGGAGATTGGAAAATGGCATTGAAAAATATAGAGGTAAATTATCTTTCAAATGTTTCAATTGTGGAAATATTGGTCATTATGCTTTAAGATGTCCTATCAAAGCTTCAAAAGATAAATGTAAGGAGAACAAAGTTAAACCAGTTAAGAGAAGTTATTATGTTAAAGAAGATGCCAATATATTTGATGATGAATCTAATTACCATGATGATAAGGATATTGAATGGTTTTTCATGGCTCTAAATGATGGAACGATTTTTTCTAACTCTGAAAGATGTATGAAGGAATGTGCTCTAGAAATAGGTCATAATATTGAAGGAGCAATGGTGATTGCTTTTCATGCTAGAGAAAAGAAGAATAACTGGATCATTGACAGTGGATACTCAAATCATATGACAGGTGATAAGAATAAGTTTGTTAAACTTGAAAAGTTTGAAGGTGGTTTAGTTAAGTTTGGTGTTGATACATCTGCTAAGATATGTGGAAAAGGTTCAATCAGTTTTGATGGCAAGCATAATATAAATGATGTTCTTTATGTTAAGGGTCTCTGAAATAACCTTCTGAGTGTAGGAAAAATGTGTAGCAAAGGACATAACCTTGTATTTCAAGATGATGGTTGTGAGATAAAAAAAGGATCCAAAACTTTGGTTGTTGTAGGAAGAAGGATAGATGGAAAAAATTATCAGCTCAAGGGTGCTAATGGTATGTGATTTATGACTCAAATTAATGAAAGTTGGTTATGGAATAGAATAACGTGCCACATCAATCTTGATAGCCTAGTGAGGATTAGTTCAGTTCAAGTTGTGAGAGATCTACTAAAGATTACAAAGCCTATCAATGTTGTTTGCAAGGAATGTCAAATTGGAAAGCAGGCTAGAAAGAGTTTCAAAGTTAAAGAATAATCTACTACTAGCCCTTTGGAGTTGGTGCATATGGACCTTTGTGGACCTACCAAAATAAGAAGTTTTCAAGGTGACATGTATTTCATGCTATTAATTTATGATTATTCTAGAATGACTTGGGTTACTTTTCTCAAATAAAAATCATAGGCTCTAGATAAGTTTAAGGTATTTAAAGCTATGGTTGAAATGGATATCAAAATCAAATATTTAAGATCTGACAGAGGTGGAGATTTCATCTCCAATGAGTTTAACAGTTTCTATGAATTTCAAGGAATAAAGAGGCATTTGTTATCCCCTAGGAATCCTTAGCAAAATGGGGCGGTTGAAAGGAAGAATAGGACTATTCAAGGAGCAACAAGAACAATGATGAAAGAAGAAAACCTACCAAAATTCTAGTGGAGAGAAGCAATTCATACGGAAGTCTACATACTTAACATAGCACAAACAAGGACAAATAGTTCAAAGACTCCCTATGAGTTATTGAAGGTATCTTCCTTGGATATTATACAAAAATCAAATCTTATCGGTGCTACAACAAGAGGTTGAAAAGGATTGTTGAAAGTGCAAGTGTCAAAGTAGAAGAAGACTTACATAAAATTTTAGTGATGATAGATGGATATGAATCAGATGAGTCCTCTTGTAGAGAAGAAGAAAAGGATAAAGGAAAGGAAAATAAAGTATAGGTTGAAGAGGAAGAAGCTCCAAAAACAATCCCTAAGACTCATAAGTATGTGCAGAAGAATCATTCTAAAGATTAGATCATTGGTGACAAAAGAAGAGGTGTATTGACAAGAAGAAAGGACACTATGACATAATAACAAGTAAACTTATGTTTAATTCTAAATTTGAACCTAAAACAGTGGGTGAAGCATGCAAAGATGAGTATTGGATCAAGGCTATGGAAGAAGAACTAATGAAAATTGAGAAGAATTAGACTTGGAAACTTGTCCCAAGACCAACAAACAAGAATGTGATTGGAACTAAGTGGGATGTTCCTGAATAAACTAAGTGAGAATGGAGAAGTTGTTAGGAATAAGGCAAGACTTGTGTGTAAAGGCCACTCACAAGTGGAAGGAATAGAATTTGAGGAGACTTTTGCTCCAGTGGCAAGAATGGAAGCTATTAGGATGTTTTTGGATTTTGAAAAACATAAGGATTTCAAAGTATATCAAATGGATGTGAAGTCTACATTTTTAAATGGTGAGTTGGAAGAAGTTTATATTGAACAACCAGAAGGATTTCAATTATCAGATAACCCTAATATGGTCTGCATATTGAAGAAGGAATTGTATGGAATAAAGCAAGCTCCCAAAGCTTGGTATTCAAGATTGGATAGGTATTTGTTGCAGCAAGGATTCAATAAAGGTACCGTAGATATCAATCTTTATTTTAAGGTTGAAAAATATCAAATATTGATTGTGGTTGTGTATTTTGATCACATAATTTTTGGAGGAAATGAAGTTATGTGTAAGATATTTATAGAATATATGCAAAATGAGTTTGAAATGTCAATGCTTGGGGAAATGAATTTCTTCCTTGGACTAAAAATCAATCAGACAGAAAAGGTATATTCATTTCACAATCAAAATATGTCAAGGAAATGTTGAAGAAGTTTGGAATGGAAGACTCTAAACAGGTATTCACTCCTATGGTTAGTGGTTACAAGTTGAGAAATAATGATGAATCTCCTAAGACTGATCAAAGCAAGTACAAATCAATGATTGGAGGACTATTGTACAGATACCATTCGTGTAGTTTATCTTGTGGCTAGATTTCAAGATGATCTCAGAGAGTTACATGTAGCAACAATGAAGAGAATGTTTAGATACTTGAAGGGCACTTCAGAACATGGCTTGTGGTATCCAAAGGATACCGATTTCTCTCTAAGTGCTTATACAGATGCAGATTGGGAAATTTGTGTGGATGACACAAAAAGTACAAGTGGTGGTGCATTATTTCTTGGAAGTAGGTTGGTGTCTTGGCTAAGCATAAATTAGGATTCAGTGTTACTATCTACTATAGAAGAAAAATACATTACGAAAACATTTTTTTGCACAAAGGTGTTATGGAGGAAAAATACTTTGAAGGATATCATAGTGATATATGATGAACTGATTTCTATCTTTTATGATAATATAAGTGATATCAACATTTTAAATAATATAGTAATGCATTCAAGGACAAAGCATATCTCAATTCGGTATCACTTTTTGAGAGAGAAAGTTGTAGAGAATGAGGTGAAGCTAGAGTATGTGCATACAAAGGATCAAGTTGCAGATATCTTCATAAAGGCTCTTCCTAAAGATAATTTTGATTATCTCCAAGAGAAGTTAGGGGTTATTTCCCCTCCTTTCAATTAGATGCATAAGGATATGCATCAGTGCAGTGGATTTCAAGATTTATTCCTTGTTCTAGATTGATGTTGGTGGCTACCTCTCAAGGGGAGTAGGTAGTGGAATTGTTGTGTTGGTTGTAGTGGTAGCTGGCTAGTGCAGTATGTTGTGTAATCCTGAGGGGGAGTGTGTAGAGAAGTGGAATGTGTAGGTGTGTAGAAAAGGTGTAATGAAAATAGAGTGTAGTAAAATAAAAGGAAGTTGTAGATTGGGTACATGTGTGATTGATGTCAAAGGGGTATGTTGCCCTTTTCCATTGATGTCAAAGGCGGGGTGACTTAACTAAAAAACCTTATGAAGTAAAGGGGAGAAAGATAAAGTAATGGAAAAGATAAATGCTTGTGTAAGGGGGAGCAGTGTGCATTGTTGTGTAGTATGTGTTGGTGATCAAAGTTGTTAAACATTTTTTTGTTGGTGGATATTCATATCATGTTTTTCCATCAATGACAAAGGGGGAGATTGTTGGAAGTTTGTATAGTTTGTGTTGTCATTAATGTCAACAGATCTATATTGTTACATTGATGTCAACCTTAGAGATGCTTTGATTTGTTGCATTATGTTGTCATTAGTAGTCTCACTAGTGTCAACCTCTAGTGCTTCCTTGATAAGCATGTGTTTGGTTAAGTTTCTATATTGCAGTTTATTTAGTGGTGATGAGAAAGTGTTGTAGATGATGTGTTGGTGTTTTTAGTGCTTGGTTTCCAAGTACTTTTGAGAAAATTTGAATAGAAGAGGAAACAATGTGGTAAAGAGTGCTCAGTATAGTAGAGTAGTGTTCTGGTTCTTGCTCCACATTTCTTCTACATTGAAGATCTGCTTATGAGGTTTGGAGAAATTATTTTTTCTACAATTCTTTGTAGTGTGGTTTTTGGTCTTGTGGATCTAAGGGTGTGCTTACATTACTCATATCTATCTTCCATTTGAGTTATTCAAATTTTGGTGCTCCACAAAGTTGGAATCATTAGTTATAGTATGTGAAAGGTTATCTGGGTGTACAAGATGAATGTGTTCTTCAGGTGAAAGTTATTGCAAAGGAATTTATTATATTTTAGGGTGTTCATGGAATATTACAGATTGTGTTTGAGTGTTGTGTGCGGTTGACAAGTTGTCCTTGGATTAAAGGAAGTGTGTACTTAAATTTTCAATGGTGTTTACACAGGTTTGGTTGACCTTGGGTGTTTACACTAATTGGGGAAATGCTTTAGTATTTGTGGAAGCATGGTGTGGTGTATATGTATGGATTTAGGTCTGATTTAAGGTGTGATGTGGTCCACTTTCATTCCTCTCCATTGTGGGAATGCTTAGTGTTGACCTAATTTTAATTTGGATGGTTGAGGTGCATAACCGAACTTGTAAATTATTTTCAAGGTTGAGGATGATATATATACATGTTGAGTGTATGAAGTGTGCATGATGTGAATTGTGATGTGAAGTGTAGTGCAAGCTTTAATCACTAATACTATTGGAAGCAATGAGTAGAAGGTGTCTACATTCTTCAAAGAGAGTGTGAATGTATTGGTGGTGCAGTAGTGGAACCTTTCTGTTACTCTGAGATGGATTTCTCATTGTAATAATCTTCTTTCTTCATTTCTATAATCTAGAAGTGAGCCCTTCTTTCTTTTGGGCAATGAGCCCTTTGTTAGTGAGTCTATTGTATTCAGTGTTGCAATTAATTTATATTATGAGCTAATCCTCATTGTGGTTTTTCCCCTATTGGGTTCTCCACGTAAATCTGGTGTTCTTCTGTGTATGGTGTTGATGTGTTGTTATTTATGTTATTTACTTTCATGCTAAATCAGTATAGAAAACTAAGGGTTAATAAGGATCTAAATGTTAATGAGGGTTTTTATGTTTTAATGAACAACTAATTCACCCCCGTCATTTGTCTTGTGCATTAAAAAAGACTGGGAAAGATGACCAATATAAGGAACAACTCTAATTTTGGGCATAAATATGCCAAAGAAACTAGATAGAGGAACACAACCAAGGATGTAGCGAGTGAAAGTTAGAGTAATTTGAAGCTTCCAAGCTCTAGAAGAAATAAAAAATGTTAATTCTCTCCTAGAATGTAAGGGGAATAAATATCCCCCACAACAATAACATAGTCAAGGACCTCATCAAGGAGTTCAAGCCTGAAATTCTAATCATCCAATAAACCAAAACTAATGTTGTTGCTTTCAAAAAAATGTGTAAGTATATTTGACCTTATGCTATTTATATTGTTGTGGATGCAAATGGTGCCTTTGTTGGATGAGTGTAATGTCCCATTTTCTAAAAAATAGAAGTTACTGTTTTTAGTAAAATCGGTTTCCAAAATTGCCTATTAGGACCTATAGATAAATCGGGTAATTAAGATTTTCAAGAAAAATAAATAAATCAATTTTGGGGGATAAATTAATATTTATTTGAATTTTATTATCATGGGTCCAAATGGGGTGTTGGAAATTGGGAGGACTTATTTTGGAGCAATTTTGGAAAATTATGTTGCAAGACTTCAACTGACACATGGCAGTTTGAATGAGAGTGGAAGAAATCAATGGACACTTGGAATTGGAGGTTACATGAACTACATAAAAAATGGAATCTCCCCTTGGTCATGATTTTGGGTCCCTAACTTGGAAATTGAATATTTTTTAATAAAACATGAATTTGGGCTTCATTTTGGAGGATTCTTGTTGCAAATTTTGGCTGAGCATTTGCTCTTCTTCAGAGGTTGATAAACCAATGAAGAAAGGGTATAGAATTCTGATAAACCAAGGATGTTGAGGCTCAAAGACAGTGGTTCTGAGGGTCTCCAAGTGCAATTTCATCCAGATATTTCCATTGTGTTGAATGCTCTTCAGTTTGGTAACTTGTCTTTGGTTTATTTGTTGGGTTTGTTCCAATTAGGGTGTGTTTTCAATTTCAATTTCGGTGGTTGTTGTATATGGAAAATATATTTGTATTGGAGATATTTATCTCATGTATTTTTCTACCTAAATTATTGGTCTTTCAGTTTGGTGTTTTGTGTGGTGATAAATTCAGTTTGGAGTGTGTATTAGAACTCCCAAATTATGGATTTGGAACCAGTTTGGTGTGCATCTTCCAGATTTTGGTTTTTTGTTGTATATGATTCTTTAGAATCATATTTAGATGCTACTAATGAAATTTATTGATGTATCTTTTTGTACTTGATCATTGGTGTGAAGTTTGGTGAGTTGGGTGGAGTTGGCTTCCATTTTAGTGTTTGTTTAGCCATTTTGTTAGAGGTCTTTAATGTGACTTGATGTTGTTGTTCATGGCTATCATCTATCGTATGTGATAGTAAAAGTTTTGTAAATACATGAAGTTATCAATGATAAATCATTCTATATCAATTGCTCACTACTTGATTTCCATTTAATGCATTTTGGAGTTGTTTTCAAAATACCTAATTTGCTTATTTATAAAATTGATAAAAATAAAATCCCAATAAGTTTATTTGGTAAAATTCATGAGTTTTTCTAGATTTGTTAATTACTGTAGATGAAGTACTTGAGTTACAACAAGATCCTAAGACTCACCATCTTATCAACACCATGATGAAATTGAACCCAACTCAATACATGTTGGCCTTAGCAAACGAAGGAGCTAAACTTCCTTCCACATTCGATTTGAACACACTTAGGGAACAACCTTTGGGAAATATTGCATCTATTCCTCATACATCTATCACACAACCCTTGGTCCAAAATGTTGTTCAATATATCACTCAACCATCTTCATCACATGTACTAATTCAACCTTTAACTTCCAGGGTGGTTTCATCTAGTCTTGCAACTCAACAAGGAACTCAACTTGGTCTCACTCCAAATAACACAAATTTGGGTTCTCATAACACAAGCATCCCCCAAAACATTTCCATTCCACAAAACTCTCAACATCCAAACATGCCAATTACATCACATATCCACAACATAAACATGGCACCAAAATTTTGTGCCCAACCATATTCCTCAATCACAACAAACACCCAAAATGTTCCTAATGTCCAAAAAAACCAAGTGATTCAAACACCTCAAATGAATCTACAAGGCCAAGTGAACACAATATTGCAAGGTCATTCCTCAACACAACAATGGAAATCATCACAAAACCATCTATGGTCCCAAATAAAAGTATGTCACTAACATCACAACACCAAGTGGTATCATATCAAGTATCCTAACCTTTGATTCAACATCAAGGAGTCCCTCAAACAATGTAAAATCAAATTGGTCCTCAAACTTACGCTCCTCCATCAAAATCCCAAATTTTAAAAGGATTGATAGTATGACAAAATCAAGGATAAATTTCACAAGCTCAACATGTTCCAAATCAAAATCAAGTGTCCAACAATCAAAATTTGATCACACATCAACCACCCCAAAATCAACTTGATCCTCCATCACAAGCCATTCACAACATGATTCCCCAAAATCCACCACTTGTGGCTCAAAATCGAAACATCCCATCAAGCAAATACATTCAATCAAATCAATTTGTCCCAAATCAAAACATCATTCCATCACCTCAAGGACAAAATGCTTTGGCTTATCAACAATCTATTGTGTATCAAAAATCTTGATTGCAAGCACAACAAGCTCAATTGCAAGAACAACAACAAGCCTAATTTCAAGCACAATAACAAGCTCAATTATAAGCACAACAATATGCCCAACAATAATAAATTCTTGTACAACAACAACAATAACAACAAGGCTTGTATTACAACCAACAACAACCATACAAAAAATCGTAACAAAATGTCTTGAATCAAAATTCACAAGGAGCATACAACACACCACCACCATTATCACCATTTAATTCACAATAGCAAAATCCACCATACACACCATACAACACATTCAACATGAACACACCCCTTATCAAAATCCCGCATATAATTCATCTACCATTCCTCAATACAACACGTATGCTCCACCACCAAACAATCCTCAAGATGATCTTTCCTCACAAATCAGAATGCTTACACAACAAATTCAAGACATCCAAGCTAGGTAAATGAAGAAATCATATGCATAATGCTAGACTTGTGTCCATATCCTTTTAATCGTAGCATTGCAATGATACCATTCCCACCAGGATTTGAAATCCCCAAATTTGACAAATACAAAGGGCATGGAAATCCAGAAGGTCATATTAAGGAATTTTACGTAGCATATGTTAGCGAATGAATTGGCCTATGATAAATATGTCTAAAAATAATAACTCTCTTGCCTATGGTGCACTAGGGCCAAGTCACTAATAGATTTGGAAATGTCACAATTGCATATGTGACTTTCCTTTGAATTGAGAGGTATAACTCCCTTGTATGATTTAATGAATAATAAATGTGCTTTTATCCAAAAAGCAATAAAGGTGACAAACATTAGCCCATAAAAATGTTGCTAACACAAAGTAAATTAGAGGATCATTAATTAGCTAGCACACAGACTGGAATGACTAATGACAAATGCGAATAAAGAGAGCTTTCATAATTGCAATAAATAAAATAAATGCAATTGAATAGATTTTGTGCACATAAAATATATTCTAATAATGCACATGACTCACAGGTTAGTAAGATCAACATTACATTCAACTCACAACTCAATGATTATGGGTTATTGCAATCAGAAAATAAAATGGACTTAGAATTTAATGAAAAATTCCTCCGTTGACTACAACACAATGTACCCTTTAGGAATCAGACCCTCACTGAATCATTTCCACCCAGATATAGGGGCATTCTTCCACTCTTCGACGATTACCAATCAATTGCAATCATTTCTTGCCACTTAACCATTCATCTTAAATACCGACAGTCGAGAAATAATAAATAACCGAAATGATTACATCGCTAATGATAAGACTTCGAGGGATTTCTGAGTATTTCTTGATTTAACTCCTGCCCCATGGCTATCAATTCTTGAGTGGTTTGCATATCTCACAAATAAAGCATTAAATAATTATCACAGAGGTGCAATGGAAATACACATGCAAGTTGTCTAGTTAGAAGATCAATTGGGAATATAACTTAAATTCTACTCATATCAACCATTAATTTTGACCGTATTACCAACCTATCACTTTGATCATCTTCAACTCAAATGTCTCACTGGACTTCTATAAATTCAACAGGTACCACCACACTTCACCAACCTGAAGTGTCAAACATGGAAAGTGCTCAGAGCAACAGAGTGTCCATGAATTACTTCATTGTCATTGAAGAGATTGAATGTAGACCCTTCTTAAAGTGTTTATCTAACCAGTTGAAAGAGGTCTTCGTTGTCTAGAGTGAAGTTGAAGAGGAGCTGCTATGCAACATACTGGGAGAGGCATTTCTAAACTAGGTGCATGTGCACAATGCTACACTTTTGGAGCATTTTGTATACACTGTTATTCACACCTCTGGGTGTCGTGACTAGGGAATGAGAGCAGCAAACTAGTGGGTGATACTATCTGTATTGCGACCGTGATAAAAAATGAAGCCACCGAAGAAGTGTGACCCTTCTCTGCATAGGACTGGTGAGGAACAACATGGGGCTATTTTCCCAATTTCTGCAGTCTCATGAGAACCTGCTATCACCTTCCCAGATAGAGCACCTCCAGGAGGTGGTGGAAGTAATTTGTGTGCTGATGTTTTCCCTTTTTGCTTGAATAAATCATCGTTTTGATACTATTTAGCCCCTTTTTGTAATCAATAATTAATTTTATATTTCCACCAGCATATATATATAATAAAATATATCGTTTTGTATCTTTAGTGTCACAAAATCTTTTTTATGAGCAATTTTGTCTTTGATTTTGGTTCAATTCATTGTATCTGAATGGCATCTACTTATTTCCATCTGCACAAATGGCTTGTTGTTTAATTGGAATACACTTTAATAAAATAAATTGCGCTATGGTTTCTTTAAATTCTTTAAAAAATGCACTTGGGCGGTGATATGGAAAGTTCACAAAACTAGACAACTCATCACCCATGGTTAATGAAACCAATCAAACTCCTGCTCAGTCTTGAAAGACTTTAAAACTTGTCCCTGACAGTGTTTTTGATGAGTTCACGAACCTTGAGTACGAACCGCCAACCTCTCAAATCAAAGACTTAGAGTATTGGGGAAGTTACACTAGTGCCTTAAAACACCGTCCTTGAGAAAACAAAGAAGTAAATGATGAAGGGTGGTAAGATGGAAAGTTAGATGAACTAGAGAAAATACTGCCCAAGTTAGCGATACTTAAAAAAACACCGCCCGACTTAAGACTCAACCAAATTTTGACATAAGGGTGCCAATTTTTAAGTGAGAGAATCAAAATCTAGGTAATAGTGGCTCTGACTGGGAACAAGGAATAAAAGGGACACAACCAGGAACCCAGAAGCACTATGACCATTCCTATCCATTGGGCAACAAAGTCAAGCAAAGAGGATGGACAAACAAAAACCAAAACCCAAAACCGAGAAAACACAACCAAAAATGATAACCAAAATGAATATGTACAGGGCAGGCCAACACCTACCAAGGAAAGAGAGGAAAGGAAAAATCACACAAAACTGTTAACAGGTTGTGAGAAGAATGACCTAGACCTAAAAAAATCCTGTAAGTGCATACAGCTTCTGAAGCAAGGAAAAAATTTGAGTAGCCTAAACATGAATTCAGTAACTGAAAAGAATACCAATCCCAATACTCTCAAATAGCCATCTCTCGTCATAAACCTCCTCCTAATGTAAATAAACCTGCATTGAAGTGCCTAGAAATTTTTGACTATTTCCTAAGACTTCATCATTGGAAGTCTCCCATTCTTGAGGAAAATTTGAATTTTTCATATCCCCCGCAACGGCAAAGCTTACTGTTTTGTAGGCAACCACCTTATCATCACGACCACATTGTGACTCAATGGTGTTTTGACCCTTCACCACTGTAGTATCCTTCCCTTCACTACCAATCAAAAAATGAACAACCTCCTTTGTTGATGACTAACAAATCAAACCATGTCTCTTCAAACATAATATTTTCATGACTTTCAAATTCCTCAAACATGTTGAGGGGGTTGGAATTGATCGACCATATTAACCCACCCTTTTCATCTTTGTTTGGAGGATCCTCATCATTCCCCTCAATTGAACATGCATCTCTATCAATAGTATCCTCAAAGGTGAAGGCCTCATATTCAGGAATAGAAAGATAATTTGACACTTGGTCTTCACTAGCAGGACTATGAGGAGGTAAATTATTAGCAAGGACAGATGGGGGAGTAAACTAAGAAGTGGGGACATACCTTTCTTGTAGTGTCGAATCTTTGTCATCACTTGATGAGCTAAGGTTGTCTTCTGATTTAATTGAAGTGTTTAGACTATATGCTTGGTCATACCAACATTGGTCCTCCTTTTCATCCTTGCTTCTTTAAGGTAAGAATTGTACATTGTTTAATATTGTCAAATTCATTCTCTCGGTAGTAGGATGAGGAAAATTTGTAGCCGTCGAGAATCAAGAGAAGTTGTGGGTGAGTGGTGAGTGATTAAAAATAGGATGGGTAATATCATCAAGGCTCCATTTTCCCACTACAACTAGGTCATTATCAATGTTTATTGCTTCAATCTAGGCATGTTCGATACTAGAAACTTTATCTTTTTAGTATGAATTGGACATCAAGATCAAGAGCATAAGTGAATACATGCAATTGAATTATTTTGCTCAATTGTTCTGGTGTAGGGATCTATCAAAGAGATTGATTGGATTGATAAACAAAATCTCTCATAGGCTCATGCCTTTCCTTTACAAATTTGAAAAAAATTCTTAGTAAAACAACAACATCAATAGGACTCTGGAAGTGTTACAAAAAAATTTGTGTAAAACATCCCAACTAGTTATATAGCCCTTCTCTAATCCTCTGAACCATTCAGCTTCCTTTTCAATTAGATTGTCAACAAATAACCTGACAAAAATGTCCTCCTCTTGAACTCCCAGAATTCCACTTACTACGATCATAGCCAAAACATGTTCCTCTAGATCTTGAGTGTCACTACCCGAGAATTTGGGGAGTCTTCCTCAAGCCACATGGCAAGTCATTGCATTGTGCTAGGGCGAAAGGTCCAACATGGTTACCCCATGAAATGGAAGTCATTTATATTTAGAGTCATCAACTCCTATCGGAGTAAAGAAAGGGGAACCCTAGGCTACTGCCTAGGTGGCAGTTGAGTAGGAGAGTGATTCAGTGGTTGATTAGGGCGTTGATTTAGATGTTGATTTAGAGGTTGATTTAGGTGTGGATTAGGATGGCAGGGTGGGTCATCGTAGTAATCAAATATCAACCTTGGGGGACATTCAACCACTGGTACAGGTGGACATCTAGCACATTTTTCCTCTTCCTCCAAGATGAAATTAACTCGCATATAATTAGTTGCATTCCTTCTGTACCTCCAAGCGAGTATATTTAATTGTGATATGAGATCCTCTTGCTTCACCTATGATGAGACAAAAAAATGTCTCATCTATTAGCCAAATAAAAACATGTATTTTGCTTAATTATGGAGTTTATCAAGACTAAGCATGATGAGGAAAGTAAGAGATTTTCAATTGTAGCAATCAAATATTTCATCATATCTTGAAAATTGTGATTTGGGTTCTTGAGATTTTTGGATAGAAATTCAAAAACAAGAAGGCAAAAAAAACCCATTAAATTTCACGAAAAACCCAGTTCGTAGTTTGAGAGAAAAATTTACCAGTCCGATGCTTCAAAACTTTGCTTCCATGCTCCAAAAATTTTGGAATTTGTTCATTCGTTTGTTTTTATGCTCCAAAATTTTTAGATCTAAGTATGATATAATTTATGAAGAGGTTGAGCAGTTAAGGGACAATAGTTGCAAGCATTAAAGTAAATTGGAGTGACTTGGACAAAAGTTGAGAGAATATAGAGGAAGTTGCAAATATCTAGAGAGTTGTTCAACCCAATTTATGAGCAATTGAAAACATATAAGAGAAGATTTAAGAGTTTTAATGATAAAAGAGGTCAAATGAAGACTTCTTCAACACTCTAACACCTTTTTGGAGTAGTTTAAAGGGCTAAAAAATAGAGATTATTGTTTTGGACGATCAAAAGAGATTGACTCAACAAAATGGATTGAAGACTTATCCTTTCTTTCTCCACACATGTTCTTATTTTCTAGCAAGTTGTTGCACAGCTATGAGACTCATCTTTTAATTCTATAAATGCATTGTAATCAAGGAATCAGAAGGGATTAAAGGAACTTGTTTTGGCCTGAGGAAATAAGATAGTTTATAGTTTCATTTCAAGCAATGTATTTCCAGAATTTTTAGAGTAAATTTGAATTCAAGCAAGTTTTTCATTTCTAGCAAAGTGTGAAGTAGTTGAGCATTTTCAATTCATGCAAGTGTGTCTTATATTAGCTTCATTTCATGCAACTTTCCTTTTATGCAAATGTGCTCCATAATAGGTTTTATTTCTACAAGTTTGATTGTAGAATAGACTATCAAACAAGTTTCTCCATTTTATTTTGCATACAGCCATGGACACCACCTTGGATTGATAAGTTAAATGATGAGGATTACAATGACCCCATCATTTTTGGCGTTGTTGTTGGGGATAAGTGTCATTAGGGAATTAGGAAAACTAGTTTGATAGCCTTTTAGATTTAGAAGTTTCTCAAGAAATATTTGTCTCTCAAACCCCCCCTCCCAAAATACTAGCTCTAAAGAGAAAACCCCCCTATCTATTTCAAAATATACTTAGTTGGAGGACCATCACTCCAAGTCCTAGCAAATAATTTTTCTTTAAGGAAAGAATTGATGGATTATTGCTTGCAAGAGGTGCAAAATACAATGAAGAGATCTTATCTTCATTACAAAAGCTTGCAAAAAAAGACTTAATTAGAGACCTTAAAAGTCTAAGAATGGTTGCTCAATCGGATTTTTGAAGTCAAAGGAGGGCTACCCAATTGGAGATTTGAAGAACAAGGAGTTGTTTTCAGTCATACATGCAACAGAATAGAAGGAAGGATTGAAAGATCTTCCCAATCAGCCCATGTATTTGCTAGAATAAAAAATCATGGAGAAGGTTTCCACGTCCAAGTAAGGTGAAACATTGAATTTCAAAATTTATGTCATCTTTTTTTCATTCTCTTCTCTCAAGAATTTTAATGCATGGAAAAATATTTTAAGGGGAAGATATTTTTCACAACTAGTTAATGGTTTTGTATAACCTCTTTACATCATTAAGTAGAGTAGGGTAAGTTTTTTTTTTTTTGCAAATAAGTGCTCTACACAAGCTATTTCCTCTTCTCAAAGATTGTAAATATGCACTTTTCTGTAAAAGTTGTTGCTCTCAAAATTTGTTGTAAATATTTTGGCATTATGGATGATTGGTTATTGCAACTTTGGGATCTAGTTTCAACACTAGAACTTCAATAGTATGGAAAAAAAAAATGATGGAGAAATTTGAATTGCTATTCAATGCGAAGGATCAAGTTATAGCTCTCAAAAGTTGAAGAAATTCTTTGCATGTAGCATGGAAAATGTGAACTACAAATCATGCATCAGGAGCTACTTAGAGCAACTACTAAAAAATGAATTTGAAGGCTTATTATGAGTTGCAAAGGGACCTACAACATTTTAGGTGTGGGGGAGATGATGAGACAAAAAAAATATCTCATCTATTAGCCAAATAAAAACATGTATTTTGTTTAATTATGGAGTTTATCAAGATTGAGCATGATGAGGAAAGTAAGAGATTTTCAGTTGAAACAGTCAAATATTTCATTATAGCTTGAAAATTATGATTTGGGTTCTTGATATTTTTGGACAAAAATTCGAAGACAAGAAGGAAAAAAAACCCATTAAATTTCACGAAGACCCAGTTCATAGTTTGAGAGAAAACTTCACTAGTCCAATGCTCTGAAACTTTGCTTCTATGCTCCAAAATTTCCAGAATTTGTTCATTCGTTTGCTTGTATGCTCTAGAATTTTCGGAACTAAGTATGATAGTATTTATAAAGAGGTTGAGTAGTTAAGGGACAACAGTTGCAAGCATTAAAGGAAATTGGAGTTACTTGGACAAAAGTTGAGAGAATATAGAGGCAGTTGCAAATATCTAGGGAGATGTTTTAACCCAATTTATAAGCAGTTGAAAGCATATAGGAGTAGATTTAGGAGTTTTAATTATAGAAGAGGTCAAATGAAAGCTTTTTCAACACTCTAACACCTTTTTGGAGTAGTTTAAAGGGTTGAAAAATAGGGATTATTATTTTGGATGATCAAAAGAGATTGACTCAGCAAAATGGAGTGAAGACTTATCCTTTCTTTCTCCACACATGTTCTTATATTCTAGTAAATTGTTGCACAACTATGAGGCTCATCTTTTAATTCTATTAATGCATTGTAACCAAGGAATCAATGAGGGGATTAGAAATATTTGTTTTGGCCTGAGGAATTATGATAGTTTCTAGTTTCATTTCAAGCAATGTATTTCCAAAAAAATTTAGAGTAAATTTGAATTCAAGCAATATTTTCATTTCTAGCAAAGTGTGAAGTAGTTTAACATTTTCAATTCATGCAAGTGTGTCTTATATTAGTTTCTTTTTATGTAACTTTTTTTTATGCAAGTGTGCTCCAAAATAGGTTTGATTTCTATAAGTTTGATTGTAGAATAGATTGTCAAACAAGTTTCTCCATTCTCTTTTACATCCAGTCATGGACACCGCCTTGGATTGATAAGTTAAATGATGAGGATTACAACAACCCCATCAACCTATATCCAATCCAAGTTAGGTTGAAGTATGGAAAACACGTCATTATGGGGAATTACCATCTTGCTACATGACACGATGTCAATTTATCAGAAAAACAATCTTCCCCAATAGAGTCGCCAAAAATCTATTAGCGAATGAATTGGCCTATGATAAATATGTCTAAAAATAATAACTCTCTTGCCTGTGGTACACTGGGGTCAAGTCACTAACAACTCTGGAAATGTCACAATTGCATTTGTGACTTTCCTTTGAATTGAGAGGTATAGCTCCCTTGTATGATTTAATAAATAGTAAATGTGATTTTAACCATAAAGCATTAATGGTGACAAACATTAGCCCATAAATTTTTTGTTAATGCAAAGTAAATTAGAGGATCATTAATCAACTAGCACACAAACTGGAATGAATAATGACATATGCGAATAAAGAGAGCTTTCATAATTGCAATAAATGAAATAAATGTAGTTGAATAGATTTCACACAGAAAATATATCATAATCACGCACATGACTCACAAGTCAGTATGATCAACATTACATTCAACTCACAACTCACAGATTATGAGTTATTGCAATCAAAAAATAAAATGGACTTAGAACATAATGAAATGTTCCTCCGTTGACTACAACACAATATACCCTTCAAGAGTTAGACCCTCACTAAATCATTTTCCACCCAGATATAGGGGTCTTCTTCCACTCTTTGACGGTTACCAATCAGTTGTAGTAACATTTTCTTGCCACTTAACCATTCATCTTGAAAACTGGCAACTGGGAAATAATAAATAACTAGAATGATTACATCGCTAATGATAAGTCTTCAAGCAATTTCTAAGTATTTCTTGATTTAACTCATGCTCAATTCTTGAGCGGTTTGCATATCTCACAAATAAAGCATTAAATAATTGTCATAGAGGTGAAATGGAAACACACATGCAAGTTGTCCAGCCACAAGATCAATTGGTAATATAACTTAAATTCTAGTCATATCAACCATTAATTCTAACTGTATACCATCCTATCACCGTGATCATCTTCAACTCAAATGTCTCGCCAACCTTTTATAAATTCAAAAGGTACCACCACACTTCACTAACCTAAAATGTCAAACATGGCGAGTGCTCAAAGCGACGAAGTGTCCATGAATGACTTCATTGTCATTGAAGAGATCGAATGCAACCCCTTCTTCAAGTGTTTATCTAACTAGTTGAAAGAGGTCTTCATTGTCTAGAGAGAAGTTGAAGAGGATGTGTTATGCAACATACTGGGAGAGGCGTTTCTAAACTAGGTGCATATGCACAATGCTACGCTTTTGGATCATTTTGTATACACTGTTACTCACACCTCCGAGCATCATGAATGGGGAATGAGAGCAACGAAGCACCTGGTTCAACTTGAGTTTCTCCACCGAGTCAATGTAGCCATTGCTAGCCTTAGCAACTACCCATGAAGGGGACTAGTGAGTGATGCTATCTGTATTGCGACCATGACTCAAAACGAAGCCATCAAAGAAGTGGTGACGTTCTTCGCATAGGGATGGTGAGGAACAACATGGGGCTATTTGCTCAATTTTTGCAGTCTCATGAGAACCTGCTATCACTTGCCCGAATAGAGCACCTCCAGGTGGTGGTGGAAGCAATTCGTATGCTGATGTTTTCCCTTTATGCCTAAAGAAATCATCTTTTTGATACTATTTACCCCCTTTTTGTAATCGATAGTGAATTTTGTATTTCCACCAGCATATATATATATAATAAAATATATCTTTTGTATGTTTGGTGTCGCCTCTCTTTTTTATGAGGTATTTTATCTTTGATTTTGGTTCAATTCGTTGTATTTGAATGGCATCTACTTATTTACTTTTTCACAAATTGCTTTTTGTTTAATTTGAATGCACCTTAATAAAATAAACTACATATTGGTTTCTTTAATTTCTTTTGAAAATGCACTTGGGTGGTGACATGGGAAGTTCACAAAATTAGACAACTCACCACCCATGGTTAATGAAACCACTCAAACTCCCACTCAGGCTTGAAAGACTTTGAAACTTGTCATCAACGGTCTTTTCGATGAGTTCACGAACCTTGAGTACAGACTGTGAACCTCTCAAATCAAAGACTTAGAGTATTGGGGAAGTTACACTAGTGCCTTAAAACACCGCCGTTGAGAAAACATAGAAGTAAATGATGAAGGGCGGTAAGATGGGAAGTTAGACGAGCTAGAGAAAACATCACCCAAGTTAGCGATACATAACAAAACACCACCCGACTTAAGACTTAACCAAATTTTGACATAGGGGTGCCAATTTTTAAGTGAGAGAATCAAAATCAAAGTAACAGTGGTTGTGACTGGGGACAAGGAATGAAAAGGATGCAGCCAATAACCTAGAAGCACTATGACCAGTCCTATCCATTAGGAAACAAAGTCAAGCAAAGAGGAGGGACAAACAAAAACCAAAACCAAAAACCAAGAAAACACAACAAAAAATGACACACCCAAAAAAAAAATGTACAAGGAAAGCTGTGTAATGTCCCCTTCTCAAACCTGATCGTTCCTGTGACCGTTGGCCTTTTTCTGGAAACCCGAAGGCTAGTCGGAAGGTAAAATTAGGGTTTCCTATTTTTGAGGATGTCTTTGCTCGAAGTTGGTGGATTCAATGGCAGATTCTTTCTGGGTTTTCAGAGAGCTTCGTAGTGGTGTGTTCATCTCGGCATTCTGAGCATTTCCAGGAATTTACTATTTTTAGTAAATTCTATTTTTGGCAGTAAGTAGGATGGTCTCAGGCAGTTGACCTTCCCCTTCAGTTGACTCAAGTGGCGTATTCAGTTTCGGGCCTCAGAATGCAGTTTTGGGGAGTTGAGCTCATTTCACTTAAAAAATAACATTATAATTTAAATGTTATTTTATCACCTTGGCCTAGTCAAATGACTTAATGTTATTTTAAAAGGTGGACTTGAAGGGTGGCCCCATCATTAAGGATATATTTAATTTTTGATGAATTTTCCAAAGTCAAAGCAAGTTAATTTGGGCGCATTTATCAAGGTGTTGATTTTAATTAAAATATGAATATTGAGCTAAAAGGGAAAAGGACGCCATCTTGAAGAAAGAGCTAGGGTTTGGTCATTGAGTTGGATTTTAGGGTTTCGTGAAGTCAACCGAAACTTATAAAAATGAGACTTGAGCATCATTTCATCATCTTTGGTCTACTATACTGTTATGCTCCCGGATTGGCTCTGGATTTGCTTCGAGGAATGAAGGCCTCCTAGCTCGGGCATCGCTTCTTGTTTGTGAGACAACAACTAGTGATGATTTTTAGTCTAGTTTGTGAGTTCATTGGAAATTGTGCATTGTAATCTGCATATGTCTATTTAGGTTCAGATTTGGCATATTGTAGTTTTCTGGTTGTAGCATTTTAGCTTTAACAGATTTGATGTTTTACTCATAAATCCAAAAAGACAAAAAAATCCATTGTGGGTATTGTTCCATTCCATCCATCTTGGCTAGGCGACCATGTATGCAAGTTTATAGATTTTTTAGAAGAGGATCTGATTTTTAATAGAGAAATCGCCCTTTTTGGTTGAGCCGTACTTTTCAATTCTCTTGAAATTCGTGCATTAAATAATACTTGCATTCTAGGTCTGTTCTTTGATATATGTTTGAGCGCCTCCATCATATGTATGATTTGCTTTCAGTATCAGGTTATTTGAGTAAGTATTAAGGGAGTTCTGAGCAATTTAAGAGATCTATATGTTGCTGGTTACTCATCGAAAGGTGCAGGTCTAATGTACAGTGTGGAGAAATCTGCCAATTCCTTCATCGGATGGTGGTGATAATTCTTCAAAGCGTCGTGGAGACTTCATTGAGGATTGCCAAGCTTGGAATAAGGTTGGATCTGTTTAATAACATTTCCGTTTAAGTTTCATTTCTCAGCAAAGGGGTTTACTAATATTGTTGCAAACTACTCATATGCTGATATGTAATTGATAGCAAGTTATCATCTTTCAAATTGTATGCTGGCAGTAGTACTGACAGCCATTTAGATTCTTGCTTATCAAATTGTAATGTTCTTCTTTCTTTCAGCATTTGATATTGTATTTAATCCCTCTCCGCCCTATGGTAGCTACTCTCCCACTTTGGGTCAGCAAGCACATTTTGGGTGTTGAGTGTTTCAGCTTTTAGTAGTTCTTTTCAAGCATTGCTTTTTGTAATTACTCCATCATATGGTCGCCCCTCACTCCGCATTGGATTGGGTAGCACATACTTGACGTCGAGTTCCTTTTCCAGCATTTAGAGTAGAAGATCCTCTGACCAATGCTCGCCACCATCGGCGCCATACTGGTTAGAGTTGCTTCAGTACGTTTGGGTTTATCTTCTAACCTTAACGGGTGTATTGAATGTAATTTGTAATTTGTGAAAAAACAAAAAAAATTGGCTTGGAATATTTCAGTGGTATCAGAGCCAAGATCTTGCCATCCTGTGATCATTCTGTCTATGAGTGACAGAGAAAAGAGGTACATTGCAAGGGAAGACAAGAAGGTTGGAAAATAGTTCCAACTTTATCAGGCCCCAGAGGGTCAGATAGCTTCAGAAGTCTTGAGGGATCATTGGGAGTCTTCTCAGGAATTAGATATGGCAGAGGGTGAAAGATCAGTTGGGGGTAACGAGAGGTTTACCAACAACAGAGATGACAGTGGGAAAGGAAGAGACATATCTACGAGTCCCAGGAAGAGATTTGAAAGAAAGATGGATACCTTGATGGACATGGTATCTCTCATGATGGGGAAAGTAGGTCAGAACACCACTCCACAGAACAACTCAGGCCACAGAGGGGAGCATAGTGCTTCCAACCAGCATGATGAGCATGCAGCTCGGACAGTGTCAAACAACACTTACATTTCTTCCAGGCCATTCAAACCCACCTTTTTGGCTCCTGTAAACACTCAGCCAGATCCTGAAGAGAATACTTCATTCATGGAGCAGTTGAGACTGGGTCGTGCAGAGTATGACTCTCTACCTGCCGACATCAGGATGGATATGTCCTATAACGATTTCATGGATCATAAAAGGAAAAACAAAGGACAAGGGAGACACTATGATCAAAGAAGACCATCAAATCAAGGAGACTTGTACCAAGCTGTCAACAAGGTGACACTTCCACACTTTGACGGGAGTGATACCAGTTTGGCCTGAGCTTGGATACAGAAGCTGGATAACTATCTAGCTCTCAGACCTATGGTGGAAGAGGAGGCGATCAAGTTCGCTACGCTACACCTTGATGGGGTGGCGCATGAATGGTGGTACCATGGCCTAGTTACTCTGGGTCATCGGTCTATCACAACTTACGATGAGTTCACCACTAGACTCATTGAGAGGTTTGAGAAGAAGGATCCTGAAATTCATTTCAGAGAACTGGCACAATTGAGACAGTATGGCACAGTTGATGCCTACATTGCCAAGTTTCAGAGACTCTCAGTCATGGTGACTGGAATCACGGAAAGGAGATTGGTGATTCTTTTTAGTGAAGGTTTGACAGAACCTCTCAAAGGTTGGATTAAATCCTTTGATCCACCAACCCTGCAAGAGGCCATGAAGAAGGCAAGAAACATGGAGTGGGCTGCTCCTAAGGCAAAATTTCAGTCCAATTCCCCCTTTTAGAAAAGGGATAAAGGGAAAAAGCCTCAGCATAGACCTCCTTTGAGACCCCAGCACAAGGAGTTTAAAAATCACCATTCCCATGTCACCAGGTTGGATCCTGAAACCCTGAATGAACTCAGAAGAAAAGGGTTGTGTTTCCGGTGTAGGGAAAAGTGGTCTCAAGATCATGTTTGCCCTAAAGGGGTTAAGTTCAATCAGATTGAGTACTATTCTGCTGGTGAAAGTAGTTCTAATTTTTCAGACCAGCAATCTGATTTTGAAGAAAGTGAAGTAGAAAAAGTTCCAGAAGAGTCTGAAAATGAGAAGGAAAGTGGAGGAGTCTTAGCTCAGCTCTCTAGCTTCCAAAGAAACGAATCATTCAAGGTTCGAGGGATGGTCAAAGGGAAGCGAATCGTTGCCTTGATCGACACTGGAGCAACACATAACTTCATTGATGGAGTTGTGGTAGCCAAGAAGGGGCTGCAAACAGAGGAGTTTGAAGGGTTCAAGTTCATGGTTGCCGATGGATTTCATATTTCTTTCACAAAGAAAATCTCGAACATGACCATGCAATTGGGAAACTACGAAGTCAAGGATGACTTCTATGTAGTTCACATTGGAGATACTGATGCTGTCCTAGGCATTCAATGGTTGCGTTCTCTTGGGGAGATCTTGAATCTGCAGACTATGGAGCTGAAGTTTCAATCCGATGGGAAGAAGATAGTTCTGAGAGGAATGTCCAATGGGGGCCCTCAGGTTGTGTCATTCAAAAGAATGGCAAGGCTGATCCGTCACGATCAAGCTGAGTGGGTTGCAGAGTGCATGATCCTCCTTGCTAGTCCGGTTGAGACTAAACGTGACCATCCTCCTGATATCCAGTCACTACTCACGAAGAAGAGCAAAGTATTTGCAGATTTGCCTCCTGGACCACCACCTGAACGGGGTTCAAAACACATCATAGAGCTCAAGGAAGGGGCTTAACCAGTGATCACAACTCCATATCAGTATCCGAAGAGGCAAAAGGATGAGATCGAGAAGAATATTCAAGAACTCTTGGAGATGGGTTTCATACACCCAAGCAAGAGCCCCTTTGCATCGGCAGTGGTTCTTGTGAAGAAGAAGGATGGTACCATGCACATGTGTGTGGACTATCGTGCTTTGAATCAAAGCACCATCAAGAACAGATACCCCATTCCTAGAATAGATGAGCTCATCGATGAGCTACATGGGGCCAAGTTCTTCTCGAAGATAGATTTGAGATCGGGTTACCATCAGATTCGGATGAGGGGATCTGATGTGGAGAAGACAACTTTCAGGTGTCACTATGGCCATTTTGAATTCTTAGTCATGCCATTTGGGTTGACTAACACCCCGGCTACCTTTCAGTCTTGCATGAACCGTGTTTTTCAGAATCAGTTAAGGAGATTTGTGTTGATATTTTTTGATGACATTCTGATTTACAGCAAGACTTGGGAAGATCATCTCAAGCACTTGGAGGAAGTGCTTAGTATCCTGGAGTCTGAGAGTTTGTTCGCAAAAGCTTCCAAATGTGAATTTGGAATGGAGGAGTTGCTGTACCTTGGCCACATAATCAGTGCTGAGGGAGTGAAGGTGGATCCGGAAAAGATTAAAGCAGTAGTTGATTGGCCACCTCACGAGAACTTGACTCAGTTGAAAGGTTTTCTGGGTCTTTGTGGTTTTTATCGGAATTGGTAAAGGGGTATTCAGAATGCTCCCCTTTTGATCACCAAGGAGCCTTTGTTTGGTCAGAAAAGGCTCAAATTGTTTTTGACAAGTTCAAGAAGATCATGAGCTCGTGTCCAGTTTTGGCTATTCCGGATTTCTCCAAGCCATTCGAGCTGCAGTGTGATGCATCAGGTGAAGGAGTTGGGGCTATCCTGATGCAAGGCAAACACCCTATAGTGTTTGAGAGCAGAAAATTACGGGGTGTCGAAAGGACATTCAATTTATGACAAAGAAATGCTTGCCATTATGCATGCATTAGCCAAGTTTAGGCAGTACTTGGTGGGGAACAAATTCGTGGTTAAGACTGACCACAATAGCCTCAAGCATTTCATGCACCAGAAGGACCTAAATGAGAGGCAACAGAAATGGGTGAGTAAGCTTCAAGCTTACGACTTTGACATTGAATATGTCAAAGGGAAAAATAATATCGTGGCTGATGCTCTATCAAGGAGACCTCATCTTAGCTCATTGTGTGAGCTTACTGCAGATTGGAGAGACATGTTGCTTGCTGATTATGCCAAAAATCAGTTTGCAACCAGCATTCTTGAGGGTACTTTTCATGATGAAAGGTACAAGGTGGTTGAGGGACTGATACATTATAAGGGAAGAATCTTTCTGGTGGCTGATTCTAAGCTTAAGAAGAAGATTCTTTTGACTTTCCATGATATTCCAGTTGCTGGTCACCAAGGTTTTTTCAAGACGTATAGGCAAATCCGAGAAATGTTTTCTTGGAAAGGCTTGAAAGGAGAAGTACAACGCTACATTCAGGAGTGTCCTGTTTGTCAAGTGAATAAGAATGAGCATACTTTACCCGCCGGTTTGCTGCAACCACTTCCAATTCCCAATCAAAAATGGGAAAGCATTTCGATGGACTTCATCACTGGGTTGCCCAAGGCCCAAGGGAAGGATTGTATTTACGTGGTAGTTGACAGATTAACCAAATTTTCTCATTTCTTCGCCATTACCAGCACTTTTTCTGCAGCCCAAGTTGCAGATTTGTTCTTTTGAGAGGTGTTTAGGCTGCATGGGTTGCCAAAGAACATTGTGAGTGATAGGGACAGCAAGTTCCTAAGTACGTTTTGGCAAGAAGTTTTCAGAATGAGTGGTACGGTGCTCACTCCAAGCACTAGTTATCACCCCCAAACTGATGGACAAACAAAAGTAGTGAACAAGTGGTTGGAAGGCTACTTGAGAAACTATGTGTCAGAGCAGCAGAGAGCATGGGTTAAGTGGCTGCATATAGGCGAGTACTTCTACAATTCTTCTTTCCATATATCGATTAAGATGTCTCCTTTCTTGGCACTTTATGGGTATGAAGCACCTAGTTTTGCAGATCTGGTGTTTGGTGATAGCAAAGCACCCCTAGCCAAGGATTTGTTGCAGCATAGTCAAGACATAATGAAATCCTTGAAGGATAATTTGCAGATTGCACAAAATCAGCATAAGTTGTATGCTGATCAGAGGCGTGTTGAGCGTTCTTTCGAGGTTGGGGATATGGTCTATCTTCGTTTACAACCTTATAGACAGTCTACTCTCAAGAAGAGTGGAGCTGAGAAGCTCAAACCTCGCTTCTATGGGCCATTTAGGGTCATTAGAAAAGTTGGGGCAGTAGCTTATGAATTAGAGCTACCTTCTAATAGCAGAGTGCATAACGTCTTCCACGTGTCTCGCATCAAGAAGGCACTTGGACATAATGTGGTTGCTTCATCACAGTTGCCAACGTTGGATGAAGAGGGACAGTTGGTTCTAATTCCAGAGGAGATACTTGACTTCAGAGAACGTTCTTTGAGGAAAAGAACCATCAGAGAATACCTAGTGAAGTGGAAGAACCTGCCTATGGAGGATGCGACTTGGGAAAGTGATGAGATATTGCAGCACCCTGGTTTGCGATTGCTTGAGGACAAGCAATCTTGGGGAGGGCGGACTGTAATGTCCCCTTCTCAAACCTGATCGTTCCTGTGACCGTTGGCCTTTTTCTGGAAACCCGAAGGCTAGTCGGAAGGTAAAATTAGGGTTTCCTATTTTTGAGGATGTCTTTGCTCGAAGTTGGTGGATTCAATGGCGGATTCTTTCTGGGTTTTCAGAGAGCGTCGCAGTGGTGTGTTCATCTCGGCATTCTGAGCATTTCTAGGAATTTACTATTTTTAGTAAATTCTATTTTTGGCAGTAAACAGGATGGTCTCAGGCAGTTGACTTTCCCCTTCAGTTGACTCAAGTGGCGTATTCAGTTTAGGGCTTCAGAATGCAGTTTTGGGGAGTTGAGCTCATTTCACTTAAAAAATAACATTATAATTTAAATGTTATTTTATCACCTTGGCCTAGTCAAATGACTTAATGTTATTTTAAAGGGTGGACTTGAGGGGTGGCGCCATCATTTAGGATATATTTAATTTTTGATAAATTTTCCAAAGTCAAAGCAAGTTAATATGGGCGCATTTATCAAGGTGTTGATTTTAATTAAAATATGAATATTGAGCTAAAAGGGAAAAGGACGCCATCTTGAAGAAAGAGCTAGGGTTTGGTCATTGAGTTGGATTTTAGGGTTTCGTGAAGTCAACCGAAACTTATAAAAAGGAGACTTGAGCATCATTTCATCATCTTTGGTCTACTATACTGTTATGCTACCGGATTGGCTCTGGATTTGCTTCGAGGAATGAAGGCCTCCTAGCTCGGGCATTGCTTCTTGTTTGTGAGACAACAACTAGTGATGATTTTTAGTCTAGTTTGTGAGTTCATTGGAAATCGTGCATTGTAATCTGCATTCGTCTATTTAGGTTCAGATTTGGCATATTGTAGTTTTCTGGTTGTAGCATTTTAGCTTTAGCAGATTTGATGTTTTACTCATAAATCCAAAAAGACAAAAAAATCCATTGTGGGTATTGTTCCATTCCATCCATCTTGGCTAGGCGCCCATGTATGCAAGTTTATAGATTTTTTAGAAGAGGATCAGATTTTTAATAGAGAAATCGCCCTTTCTGGTTGAGCCGTACTTTTCAGTTCTCTTGAAATTCGTGCATTAAATAATACTTGCATTCTAGGTCTGTTCTTTGATATAGGTTTGAGCGCCTTCATCATATGTACGATTTGCTTTCAGTATCAGGTTATTTGAGTAAAGTGAGGTGCAGGCTGTTGAAGTCATATTCTTTGGGATTTACTCGCCGAAAGAGTGCCGAGTCCCAATATGCGGTGTGGAGAAATCTGCCAATTCCTTCATCGGATGGTGGTGATAATTCTTCAAAGCGTCGTGGAGACTTCATTGAGGATTGCCAAGCTTGGAATAAGGTTGGATCTGTTTAATAACATTTCCGTTTAAGTTTCATTTCTCAGCAAAGGGGTTTACTAATATTGTTGCAAACTACTCATATGTTGATATGTAATTGATAGCAAGTTATCATCTTTCAAATTGTATGCTGGCAGTAGTACTGACAGCCATTTAGATTCTTGCTTATCAGATTGTAATGTTCTTCTTTCTTTCAGCATTTGATATTGTATTTAATCCCTCTCCGCCCTATGGTAGCTACTCTCCCACTTTGGGTCAGCAAGCACATTCTGGGTGTTGAGTGTTTCAGCTTTTAGTAGTTCTTTTCAAGCATTGCTTTTTGTAATTACTCCGTCATATGGTCGCCCCTCACTCTGCATTGGATTGGGTAGCACATACTTGACGTCGAGTTCCTTTTCCAGCATTTAGAGTAGAAGATCCTCTAACCAATGCTCGCCACCATCGGCGCCATACTGGTTAGAGTTGCTTCAGTACGTTTAAGTTTATCTTCTAACCTTAACGGGTGTATTGAATGTAATTTGTAATTTGTGAAAAAATGAAAAAATTTGGCTCGGAATATTTCAAGCTGACACCTACCAAGGAGAGAGAGGAAAGGACAATTCACACAAAACCGTTAACAAGTTGTGAGAAGAATGACCCAAACCTGAAAAATCCTGTTAGTGCATGCAACTTCTGAAGCAAGGCAGAAATTTGAGTAGCTTGAACATGAGCACAATAACGATAAAAAATACCAATCTCAATACTCCCAAATAGCCATCTCTCATCATAAACCTCCTCCTGATGCAAATAGCCCTACATTGAAGTGCCTAGAAAATTTTGACTGTTTCCTCAGACTTCATTATTGGAATAGTCTCCCACTCTTAAGACAAATTTGAATTTTTCATATCCCCCACAACGACAGAGCTTATTGTTTTGTAGGAAACCACCTTATCATCATGGCCACATTGTGGCTCAATGGAGTTTTGACCCTTCACTACTGCAGTATCATTCCCTTCACTACCAACCGAAAAATGAACAACCCCCTTTGCTAATGACTCTGACAAATCAAGCCCTATCCCTTCAAACATAAGATTTTCATGAATTTCAAATTCCTCAAGCATGAAGAGTGGGTTTGAATTGATGGACCATCTTAACCCACCCTTGTCATCTTTGTTTTGAGGATCCTCATCATTCCCTTCAATTGCACATGCAACTCTATCAACAGTATCCTAAAAGATGAAGGCCTCATATTCAGGAATGGAAAGATAATCTAACACTTGGTCTTCACTAGCAGGGCTATGAGGAGGTAAATTATTAGCAGGATAGATGGGGGAGTAAACTGAGAAGTGGGGACATACCTTTCTTGTGGTGTCCAATCTTCATCATTGCTTAATGAGCTGAGGTTGTCTTCTGATTCAATTGAAGTGTTTAGACTATATGCTTGGTCATACCAACAATGGTCCTCCTTTTAATCCTTGCTTCTTTCAGGTAATAATTGCACATCGCTCAATATTGTCAAATTCATTCTCTCGGTAGTAGGATGAGGAAAATTTGAAGCCGCCGAGAATCCAGAGAAATTGTGGGCGGGTGGTGGGCGATTAACAATAAGTTGGGCAATAGCATCAAGGCTCCATTTTCCCACAGCAACTAGGTCATTCTC
>VDFB02047230.1:283475224-283714695 GCA_007258455.2 Sequoia sempervirens | reverse complement strand
AAGAACTTTCTAAATTTTTCCTTGCCACCTTTTGGAGGAGTTCTTGAATTTTGTGTTACATGGTTCTCCTTCTTCTTGCTGATAGGACTTTTGAGAGCATCTACAATTTTTTTTGTCTTTCCTCTGCCTTCTTTGGAGGTTCTTTGCGATCTTCTTTATTAGGCATCAAATTCTCTTCAAAGCGAAGACCAATCTTGATTAATGGTGACCTTTGGGCATTGATAATGTCCTCCAATATTTTGGTGCTCTTTTCAAAATTCATGCTTCTATTCAATCGATCATTAGTCTTTTCCAATTCCTTAAGGAAACAATTTCACGCTCAAGTTTCTCACAATCCTCTTTCTTCGTCTTGAGCTAATTTCTTACCACGTCTCCTATCCTCCTTGCTTCTTCAATTTGAATTTTCAAATTGATGATCATTTTATCCGATTCTTCAAGACTTTGTGATATTTTTGCCTTAGAATCGCATTCTTCTTGAAGCTGTAGTTTTTTCTTTGAATTCTCTTTCTAAGACTCTTTGTCTCATCTAGGGCACAAATGAGTTCTTCCTCCAATCTACTTCAGCATCCTCTGTAATAACCCACCCCTTTTGATAGATGTACCATTTTATCAAACTCAACTTGTTATATTGCATTGGTTATAAGAAACTCCAAAATGAAATGCATGTAATAAACTGAAAACCAATTTTTGAACTTCATTCCTCTACATTTGATTGAATATAACTTGGTATGAGCAGATATGAATCTCAGATTTATATAGAAGTTCAGAGTGTAATGATATTGAACATACATGAAGAATATTTGCACTCAGAAATAAATAGTAATAATAAGAGGTCTTCAGTCTATATTAACTAGGTGGCTTCTACAACAATACTTCATCAATCTGAGAAGAGACATTACATTCCTTTCCAATATAGTTGATCGTCATTACAATGTTAGCTAGTCAATATGGATCAACAACTTGGCACTCTAACTGAGCATAGAATGAGCAGATTAACAAATTAATGTCACCCAAAAACATATAGCAGCAACAAAAATTTTACAACCTTATTACAGTCTGATAGACAACAACATATATGCTGGCAGATATGAATCCCAAATCTGGTATATGGTGCGTCTGAGTGTAAAAGCACTGGAAAAGCTCATGCCTGGAACTGATAATGGTTGCAGCAGATAAGAAGGTTAAGAGACACCTTGAAATCTCCACCGGAGCCTCAACGAGGGGGGCCGGGGGGGTTCATGCCAGATAACAATAGCAAAATTTCACCCTGAGTCTCAGGTCACCTTCCAAAGCTCATATCCCCTTTAGGAACCTCACGTGGATGGCAATAACTGAATATTGGAGGGTTTAGTAATCATGATCTTAGTGTTTCTCAAACTTGGGACTACTCACAGATCTGGTAATAAGCAACAAGTCTGAAAATGGTTGAGAACCTTGCAAACTTCCCACGTCTAGTAACTTCCACCTCAAACGACCCTCATCCAGGTAGCACACGCCTCCAAACACCCCATAAGAATGCTACATATGATAAATTATACCCAGACTGATGTGTTTGGGCTTGAAATACTCACACCAGTCCTTGACTTGCTCGTTTTCCTTGCTATAGAGTCCCCCACATTTGGAAAATGGAAGGAATGGAAGCTTAAACAACCAGCGACCTCTTCCCAAGTGACCACGACCCAGAAATCTCCATGAATTTTCCTTGTTTCTTGACATCTAGGGTTTTGCTGGTCACAACCCTCTTGTAAACTCACCCAGTAGATAAGCACAATAAACAAACTTATTTTAATGTAGATTAGGCAATTTGAGATGAGCTCTAGAGGGTGTTCGCCTAGGTCAAACTCAAGATGATGCACTACTAAAATGGGACGACCCAATAAATTGTGCGAAAACCCACACAAGTGCAAAGAGTGAATGGCCATTGATAACTCCCTGAATGGTGTCCCAACTAGCTTTTTCTCATGCCCTCGAAATTGAATCAAAATCACATCCATAACCTGTAATCCATCACTAATCTTCAACTGAAAACCAAACTCAAAATGCAATTATCGCCCAAGTAGAAGACTTGAATGATCTCCAAAAACTAGCTAGGGTGGTATCGTTTCACCATTGGAACCGATCTTCGAAAGGGATTCTGTCCTTCCAAAGGCTAAGATGAACCCAGTTCATGGGTTTCAAAAAGAGAAAAAGAATAATCCAACATAACCAAATGAGCTTTCAAAACCTCCTTTTATACTTTTCCCACCAAACTCTTCGGAGGCTTCTAATTTAAAATTCATTTCTAATCAAAATACCCTTTTAACTCCAAAAATGACCTTTTCATTAAAATAGTCATATTTTAACACACAAGGTCCTTGTTTGATGCATCCATGATTTAAATAATGTCATCCTGGTTTCAACGAGCTATAATACCAAGGGCCTTTCAAAATATTTTAACTAATTTTTAGCAACCTTAGTAATTTAATTAAAATATAACCATTAATACACTCATTTTTGCAGAGCTGTTGAAATGCATTGGAATCGGAAACTAACCGCACTAGAGTGATCTTGATGAAGGGTAAAGATGAACAGAGCCGATCGGGTGACTTACTATAAATAGACGCTCCCTCCAAGAATCTTGGAGCCCAACTCAGAAGCTGAAAAATACATCTAAGATCATTGTTGAACTCCTCTACACCATTTGAGCTCACTGGTAACCTCAGATTACCACTCTGACGAGGAAAAAACAAACCCAGAAAGACATCACCCACTGAAGAGCAAGAGGACCCTAAAATGGGGACATTACATCCTCTCCTTTTGACTCTTCTTTTTCTTTTTCTTAACTTTTTAGGGAATCATCCTTTGTTTCTATTGCTATGAATAGAATCTCTTCTCTACCATTGTCGAAAATACTTCCATCGCTCTCTTCAGATGAATTACTATCTTCCTTGGAGTAGAGGCTCTTCTAATTCTTATTGAAGTCATTTTTCTTTTCATGATTTCCTTGTGTGTAATTCTTCTTGTGATGACGATGTTTCCTTCCTTTCCTTTTGCTATAGTTTTTTCCTCACCACTACTTTCACTTCTGACCTATGGACACTTAGTAGCAAAATGTCCCACATTAACACAATTAAAACATTTAGGAGTATACCTTTGTGTTTTCTGGATCCTTTCTTGAGCTTTCTCATGAAGTGGGCTTCTTCTTCATCGTTTGAATTATCACTTGATTCAGATTCTTTATTCTTCATCTTCTTTGAGGCTTTGAAGGCGGCTCCATGCTTTTATGTATGCTGTGAGGATCCCATGCAACTCATCCATCTTCAATGTAACCAAGTCCTTTATTTGGAGACTTTTGCATCAAATCTCAAGGGAAGAGATCTTAGCGCCTTTTGCATGATCATAGATTCTTCAATTTCTTCACCGAGTCCTCAAATGGTATTGACAATTTCATCCACATGAAGGAGATAGGCTGCAATGTTCTCTTCGTCTTTCATCTTCAAGCTCTCTAATTTTCTTCTATGGGTTTGGAGTTTGGCCTTAACCTTTTGATCACCTTCATAAGTATTTTGAAGTTTTTCCCACATCTGTTTTGCTGACCTGCAATGCATCACCTTGCAAAATTCAAATTTTGATAGATCACATAGAATGGCATTCATAACTTTCACATTATTTTCACTAGCCCTCTTTCCGACTTGACCCGTAGGTGGAGAAGGTGGTGCAACATTACCATCCACTACCGATTTCCAAATGTCAAATTCGAGTGCCATAAGTAGGTGTGCATCCTATGACTCTAAAATGCATAGTTTGTTTCATCAAACAATGAGGCTCTATTTGAAGAGAAACCTTCTTGACATGCCATGTGTGCTTTTGAGATCTACCTTCTAGCAGTTTGGCTATCTCTGAAGGAACCCGCTCTGATACCAATTGATGAGCACACGCATCATCCGATTTTCGATTAATGCCTTATTGGATTGACACAAATTGTCATCCAATATTATTAAGGTGGACTAAGTTCCCAATTTATAATAATAATAAATGAACTATTACAAATAAATTTTTATAATTAATTTTATCATAGTTCCATAATTAATGTAGTAAGTAAATATGATGGTTGTTTCTGACTTATCACTTGAAATCATGCCTTTGAATTAGTAAGAGGCTTAGACCTCTTTGAATCGCTATTTCTGAAGTTAACTTTGTATTCATTTAATTAAGATGTGTTTGGATATGCTGATTAAATATGCATCTTTGTTTGGCTGGAATTGGTGCTCTTTAGGAGCATTCAAGACCTAAGTATTATTATGTATAAATCTGCATTTCTATTTCATGATCTCTGTAATGTCCCCAACTCAAATCAAGATGATTAGCAGCAGATTGGATGTCCTTTCCTTGGTTTACCCAAGAAGAAGAGGATGTAGAGCATTATTGGGTAAGAAATGAAGTCCTTGGCTTGTTCTTAATTCTAATTTTAAGTTGAGTGCACGTCTTTTGAAGCAATTTAAGTGAACTTAAGTTATTTTATGTTGGGCATGTCTTTTTAGGCAACTTAAAGTGATGCCTAGCCAAGGGACTTAAGTTGTCCCCTTTTCATGTACTTAAAGTGACAAATAAAAAATAATAAAATATTATAAGTCACTTTATTAAATGTTATAACATCACTTTATTTAAGAGAGTGCTCTTCTAGAAGCTAGAGGTGGTTACATTTAGATTGTTCTAGAAGATTTAGTTAAGCTTTTAAAAGGAGATGAAGGCAAGACATTTAGGCATTGTGTGATGAAGTTTTTTGCTTATTGCTGCTGCAACTTGGCTGGAGGATTGAAACCCTTGAGTATCCCTGGTTTCGGTGAGACATACGGGCTCTCCCTAGTCAGAAGAGTGTGTTTCAGTGGAAGAACTTCGGTTTGTGAAACCCTAGCACATTGTTTTGTGAAGGCTGCAAGGTTTTATCAGGTTTGGAGGCCAAAAGTACAAAGTTATCAGCTCTGGTTACTCAGATCACCAATGCCTTTTGCTGCTCCGAGACATAGTTTCTAAGATAGCCTTCTAACCACTTGTTCACAATCTTCGTTTGTCCATCAGTTTGAGGGTGATAACTAGTGCTTGAAGTGAGCACCATACCACTCATCCTGAAGACTTCTTACCAAAAGGAGCGTAGGAACTTGCTGTCCCTATCACTTACAATATTCTTCGGTAACCCATGCAATTTAAACACCTCATGAAAAAACAAATCTACAACTTGAGCTGCTGAAAATGAGCAAACTTCGTTAGCCTATCCACCACAACATAGATACAGTTGTTGCCTTGAGTTATAGGCAACCCCGTGATGAAGTCCATTGATATACTTTCCCATTTCTGATTGGGAATGGGAAGAGGTTGCAGCAGACCAGTTGGAAGAGAATGCTCATTTTTGTTCATTTGGCAAGTGTGACACTCCTTGATGTAGCGTTGGACCTCTTCTTTCAGCCCCTTCCAAGCAAATCTTTCTCGAATCTGCCTATATGTCTTGAAGTAACCTTGATGACCAGCAAGTGGAATTGTAATGTCCCCTTCTCAAACCTGATCGTTCCTGTGACCGTTGGCCTTTTTCTGGAAACCCGAAGGCTAGTCGGAAGGTAAAATTAGGGTTTCCTATTTTTGAGGATGTCCTTGCTCGAAGTTGGGGGATTCAATGGCGGATTCTTTCTGGGTTTTCAGAGAGCTTCGCAGTGGTGTGTTCATCTCGGCATTCTGAGCATTTCTAGGAATTTACTATTTTTAGTAAATTCTATTTTGGGCAGTAAACAGGATGGTCTCGGGCAGTTGACTTTCCCCTTCAGTTGACTCAAGTGGCGTATTCAGTTTCAGGCTTCAGAATGCAGTTTTGGGGTGTTGAGCTCATTTCACTTGAAAAATAACATTATAATTTAAATGTTATTTTATCACCTTGGCCTAGTCAAATGACTTAATGTTATTTTAAAAGAGGGACTTGAAGGGTGGCGCCATCATTAAGGATATATTTAATTTTTGATGAATTTTCCAAAGTCAAAGCAAGTTAATATGGGCGCATTTATCAAGGTGTTGATTTTAATTAAAATATGAAAATTGAGCTAAAAGGGAAAAGGACGCCATCTTGAAGAAAGAGCTAGGGTTTGGTCATTGAGTTGGATTTTAGGGTTTCGTGAAGTCAACCGAAACTTATAAAAATGAGACTTGAGCTTCATTTCGCCATCTTTGGTCTACTATACTGTTATGCTGCCGGATTGGCTCTGGATTTGCTTCGAGGAATGAAGGCCTCCTAGCTCGGGCATCGCTTCTTGTTTGTGAGACAACAACTAGTGATGATTTTTAGTCTAGTTTGTGAGTTCATTGGAAATCGTGCATTGTAATCTGCATTCGTCTATTTAGGTTCAGATTTGGCATATTGTAGTTTTCTGGTTGTAGCATTTTAGCTTTAGCAGATTTGAAGTTTTACTCATAAATCCAAAAAGACAAAAAAATCCATTGTGGGTATTGTTCCATTCCATCCATCTTGGCTAGGCGCCCATGTATGCAAGTTTATAGATTTTTTAGAAGAGGATCTGATTTTTAATAGAGAAATCGCCCTTTCTGGTTGAGCCGTACTTTTCAGTTCTCTTGAAATTCGTGCATTAAATAATACTTGCATTCTAGGTCTGTTCTTTGATATAGGTTTGAGCGCCTCCATCATATGTATGATTTACTTTCAGTATCAGGTTATTTGAGTAAGTATTAAGGGAGTTCCGAGCAATTTAAGAGATCTATATGTTGCTGGTTACTCATCGAAAGGTGCAGGTCTGATATACAGTGTGGAGAAATCTGCCAACTCCTTCATCGGATGGTGGTGAGAATTCTTCAAAGCGTTGTGGAGACTTCATTGAGGATTGGCCAAGCTTGGAATAAGGTTGGATCTGTTTAATAACATTTCCGTTTAAGTTTCATTTCTCAGCAAAGGGATTTACTAATATTGTTGCAAACTACTCATATGCTGATTTGTAATTGATAGCAAGTTATCATCTTTCAAATTGTATGCTGGCAGTAGTACTGACAGCCATTTAGATTCTTGCTTATCAGATTGTAATGTTCTTCTTTCTTTCAGCATTTGATATTGTATTTAATCCATCTCCGCCCTATGGTAGCTACTCTCCCACTCTGGGTCAACAAGCACATTCTGGGTGTTGAGTGTTTCAGCTTTCAGTAGTTCTTTTCAAGCATTGCTTTTTGTAATTACTCCGTCATATGGTCCCCCCTCGCTCCGCATTGGATTGGGTAGCACATACTTGACGTCGAGTTCCTTTTCCAGCATTTAGAGTAGAAGATCCTTTGACCAATGCTCGCCATCATCGGTGCCATACTGGTTAGAGTTGCTTCAGTACGTTTGGGTTTATCTTCTAACCTTAACGGGTGTATTGAATGTAATTTGTAATTTGTGAAAAAAAGGGAAAAATTTGGCTCGGAATATTTCAGTGGTATCAGAGCCAAGATCTTGCCATCCTGTGATCATTCTGTCTATGAGTGACAGAGAAAAGAGGTACATTGCAAGGGAAGACAAGAAGGTTGGAAAACAGTTCCAGCTTTATCAGGCCCCAGAGGGTCAGACAGCTTCAGAAGTCTTGAGGGCTCATTGGGAGTCTTCTCAGGAATCAGATATGGCAGAGGGTGAAAGATCAGTTGGGGGTAACGAGAGGTTTACCAACAACAGAGATGACAGTGGGAAAGGAAGAGACAGATCTACGAGTCCCGGGAAGAGATTTGAAAGAAAGATGGATACCTTGATGGACATGGTATCTCTCATGATGGGGAAAGTGGGTCAGAACACCACTCCACAGAACAACTCAGGCCACAGAGGGGAGCATAGTGCTTCCAACCAGCATGATGAGCATGCAGCTCAGACAGTGTCAAACAACACTTACATTTCTTCCAGGCCATTCAAACCCACCTTTTTGGCTCCTATAAACACTCAGCCAGATCCTGAAGAGAATACTTCATTCGTGGAGCAGTTGAGACTGGGTCGTGCAGAGTATGACTCTCTACCTGCCGACATCAAGATGGATATGTCCTATAACGATTTCATGGATCATAAAAGGAAAAACAAAGGACAAGGGAGACACTATGATCAAAGAAGACCATCAAATCAAGGAGACTTGTACCAAGCTGTCAACAAGGTGACACTTCCACACTTTGACGGAGTGATACCAGTTCAGCCCGAGCTTGGATACAGAAGCTGGATAACTATCTAGCTCTCAGACCTATGGCGGAAGAGGAGGCGATCAAGTTCGCTACGCTACACCTAGATGGGGTGGCGCATGAATGGTGGTACCATGGCCTAGTTACTCTGGGTCATCGGTCTATCACAACTTACGATGAGTTCACCACTAGACTCATCGAGAGGTTTGAGAAGAAGGATCCTGAAATTCATTTCAGAGAACTGGCACAATTGAGACAGTATGGCACAGTTGATGCCTACATTGCCGAGTTTCAGAGACTCTCAGTCATGGTGACTGGGATCACGGAAAGGAGATTGGTGATTCTTTTCAGTGAAGGTTTGACAGAACCTCTCAAAGGTTGGATTAAAGCCTTTGACCCACCAACCTTGTAGGAGGCCATGAAGAAGGCAAGAAACATGGAGTGGGCTGCTCCTAAGGCAAAATTTCAGTCAAACTCCCCCTTTCAGAAAAGGGATAAAGGGAAGAGACCTCAGCATAGAACTCCTTTGAAACCTCAGCACAAGGAGTTCAAGAATCGCAATCCCCATGTCACCAGGTTGGATCCTGAAACCTTGAATGAACTCAGAAGAAAAGGGTTGTGTTTCCGGTGTAGGGAAAAGTGGTCTCAAGATCATGTTTGTCCTAAAGGGGTTAAATTCAATCAGATAGAGTACTATTCTGCTGGTGAAAGTAGTTCTGATTTTTCAGACCAGCAATCTGATTTTGAAGAAAGTGAAGTAGAAAAAGTTCCAGAAGAGTCTGAAAATGAGAAGGAAAGTGGAGGAGTCTTAGCTCAGCTCTCTAGCTTCCAAAGAAACGAATCATTCAAGGTTCGAGGGATGGTCAAAGGGCAGCGAATCGTTGCCTTGATCGACACTGGAGCAACACATAACTTCATTGATGAAGTTGTGATAGCCAAGAAGGGGCTGCAAACAGAGGAGTTTGAAGGGTTCAAGGTCATGGTTGCCGATGGATTTCATATTTCTTGCACAAAGAAAATCTCGAACATGACCATGCAATTGGGAAACTACGAAGTCAAGGATGACTTCTATGTAGTTCACATTGGAGATACTGATGCCGTCCTAGGCATTCAATCGCTGTGTTCTCTTGGGGAGATCTCCTTGAATCTGCAGACTATGGAGCTGAAGTTTCAATCCGATGGGAAGAAGATAGTTCTAAGAGGAATGTCCAATGGAGGCCCTCGGGTTGTGTCATTCAAAAGAATGGCAAGGCTGATCCGTCACGATCAAGCTGAGTGGGTTGCAGAGTGCATGATCCTCCCTGCTAGTCCGGTTGAGACTAAACGTGACCATCCTCCTGATATTCAGTCACTACTCACGAAGAAGAGCAAAGTCTTTGTAGATTTGCCTCCTGGACCACCACCTGAATGGGGTTCAGAACACATCATAGAGCTCAAGGAAGAGGCTAAGCAGGGTGATCACAACTCCATATCGGTGTCAGAAGAGGCAAGGATGAAGTCCGAGAGTGTTCTCTTGGAGATGGGTTTCATCGCTTAAGCAAGAGCCCTTTGCATGGCCCGGTGGTTCTTGTGAAGAAGAAGGATGGTACCATGCGCGTGTCGCGTGGACTATCGATGCTTTGAATCAAAGCACCACCAAGAACGGAATACCCCATTCAGAATAGATGGGCTCGCCGATGGGCTACATGGGGAATTTAAGTTCTTCACCGAGGTAGATTTGAGATCCCGGGTTACCATCCAGTTAGGATGAGGGATCCCGATGTAGGAGAAAACGACTTCGGAGTGTCACTACATGGCTGTTCGAATTCTTAGTCATGCCATTTGGGTTGACTAACGCTCCGGCTACCTTTCAGTCTTGCATGAACCGTGTTTTTCAGAATCAGTTAAGGAGATTTGTGTTGATATTTTTTGATGACATTCTGATTTACAGCAAGACTTGGGAAGATCATCTCAAGCACTTGGAGGAAGTGCTTAGTATCCTGGAGTCTGAGAGTTTGTTCGCAAAAGCTTCCAAATGTGAATTTGGAATGGAGGAGTTGCTGTACCTTGGCCACATAATCAGTGCTGAGGGAGTGAAGGTGGATCCGGAAAAGATTAAAGCAGTAGTTGATTGGCCACCTCCTGAGAACTTGACTCAATTGAAAGGTTTTCTGGGTCTTTGTGGTTTTTATCGGAGATTTGTAAAGGGGTATTCACAGAATGCTGCTCCCCTTACTGATCTCACCAAAAAGGGAGCCTTTGTTTGGTCAGAAAAGGCTCAAATTGTTTTTGACAAGTTCAAGAAGATCATGAGCTCGTGTCCAGTTTTGGCTATTCCGGATTTCTCCAAGCCATTCGAGCTGCAGTGTGATGCATAAGGAGAAGGAGTTGGGGCTGTCCTGATGCAAGGCAAACACCCTATAGTGTTTGAGAGCAGAAAGTTACGGGGTGTCGAAAGGACATATTCAATTTATGACAAAGAAATGCTTGCCATTATGCATGCATTAGCCAAGTTTAGGCAGTACTTGGTGGGGAACAAATTTGTGGTTAAGACTGACCACAATAGCCTCAAGCATTTCATGCACCAGAAGGACCTAAATGAGAGGCAACAGAAATGGGTGAGTAAGCTTCAAGCTTACGACTTTGACATTGAATATGTCAAAGGGAAAAATAATATCGTGGCTGATGCTCTGTCCAGAAGACCTCATCTTAGCTCATTGTGTGAGCTTACTGCAGATTGGAGAGACATGTTGCTTGCTGATTATGCCAAAAATCAGTTTGCAACCAGCATTCTTGAGGGTACTTTTCATGATGAAAGGTACAAGGTGGTCGAGGGATTGATACATTATAAGGGAAGAATCTTTCTGGTGGCCGATTCTAAGCTTAAGAAGAAGATTCTTTTGACTTTCCATGATATTCCAGTTGCTGGTCACCAAGGCTTTTTTAAGACATATAGGCAGATCCGAGAAAGGTTTTCTTGGAAAGGATTGAAAGGAGAAGTACAACGCTACATCCAGGAGTGTCCTGTTTGTTAGGTGAATAAGAATGAGCATACATTACCAGCCGGTTTGCTGCAACCACTTCCAATTCCCAATCAAAAATGGGAAAGCATTTCGATGGACTTCATCACTGGGTTGCCCAAGGCCCAAGGGAAGGATTGTATTTACGTGGTAGTTGACAGATTAACCAAATTTGCTCATTTCTTCGCCATTACCAGCACTTTTTCTGCAGCCCAAGTTGCAGATTTGTTCTTTCGAGAGGTGTTTAGGCTGCATGGGTTGCCAAAGAACATTGTGAGTGATAGGGACAGCAAGTTCCTAAGTACGTTTTGGCAAGAAGTTTTCAGAATGAGTGGTACGGTGCTCACTCCAAGCACTAGTTATCACCCCCAAACAGATGGACAAACAGAAGTAGTGAACAAGTGGTTGGAAGGCTACTTGAGAAACTATGTGTCAGAGCAGCAGAGAGCATGGGTTAAGTGGCTGCATATAGGCGAGTACTGCTACAATTCTTCTTTCCATATGTCGATTAAGATGTCTCCTTTCTTGGCGCTTTATGGGTATGAAGCACCTAGTTTTGCAGATTTGGTGTTTGGTGACAGCAAATCACCCCTAGCCAAGGATTTGTTGCAGCATAGTCAAGACATAATGAAATCCTTGAAGGATAATTTGCAGATTGCACAAAATCAGCAGAAGTTGTATGCTGATCAGAGGCGTGTTGAGCGTTCTTTCGAGGTTGGGGATATGGTCTATCTTCGTTTACAACCTTATAGACAGTCTACTCTCAAGAAGAGTGGAGCTGAGAAGCTAAAACCTCGCTTCTATGGGCCATTTAGGGTCATCAGAAAGGTTGGGGTAGTAGCTTATGAATTAGAGCTACCTTCTGATAGCAGAGTGCATAACATCTTCCACGTGTCTCGCCTCAAGAAGGCACTTGGACATAATGTGGTTGCTTCATCATAGTTGCCACCGTTGGATGAAGAGGGACAGTTGGTTCTAATTCCAGAGGAGATACTTGACTTCAGAGAACGTTCTTTGAGGAAAAGAACCATCAGAGAATACCTAGTGAAGTGGAAGAACCTGCCTATGGAGGATGCGACTTGGGAAAGTGATGAGATATTGCAGCATCTGGTTTGCGATTGCTTGAGGACAAGCAATCTTGGGGAGGGCGGACTGTAATGTCCCCTTCTCAAACCTGATCGTTCCTGTGACCGTTGGCCTTTTTCTGGAAACCCGAAGGCTAGTCGGAAGGTAAAATTAGGGTTTCCTATTTTTGAGGATGTCTTTGCTCGAAGTTGGTGGATTCAATGGCGGATTCTTTCTGGGTTTTCAGAGAGCTTCGCAGTGGTGTGTTCATCTCGGCATTCTGAGCATTTCTAGGAATTTACTATTTTTAGTAAATTCTATTTTTGGCAGTAAACAGGATGGTCTCAGGCAGTTGACCTTCCCCTTCAGTTGACTCAAGTGGCGTATTCAGTTTCGGGCTTCAGAATGCAGTTTTGGGGAGTTGAGCTCATTTCACTTAAAAAATAACATTATAATTTAAATGTTATTTTATCACCTTGGCCTAGTCAAATGACTTAATGTTATTTTAAAAGGTGGACTTGAAGGGTGGCGCCATCATTAAGGATATATTTAATTTTTGATGAATTTTCCAAAGTCAAAGCAAGTTAATTTGGGCGCATTTATCAAGGTGTTGATTTTAATTAAAATATGAATATTGAGCTAAAAGGGAAAAGGACGCCATCTTGAAGAAAGAGCTAGGGTTTGGTCATTGAGTTGGATTTTAGGGTTTCGTGAAGTCAACCGAAACTTATAAAAATGAGACTTGAGCATCATTTCATCATCTTTGGTCTACTATATTGTTATGCTCCTGGATTGGCTCTGGATTTGCTTCGAGGAATGAAGGCCTCCTAGCTCGGGCATCGCTTCTTGTTTGTGAGACAACAACTAGTGATGATTTTTAGTCTAGTTTGTGAGTTCATTGGAAATCGTGCATTGTAATCTACATACGTCTATTTAGGTTCAGATTTGGCATATTGTAGTTTTCTGGTTGTAGCATTTTAGCTTTAGCAGATTTGATGTTTTACTCATAAATCCAAAAAGACAAAAAAATCCATTGTGGGTATTGTTCCATTCCATCCATCTTGGCTAGGCGACCATGTATGCAAGTTTATAGATTTTTTAGAAGAGGATCTGATTTTTAATAGAGAAATCACCCTTTCTGGTTGAGCCGTACTTTTCAGTTCTCTTGAAATTCGTGCATTAAATAATACTTGCATTCTAGGTCTGTTCTTTGATATAGGTTTGAGCGCCTCCATCATATGTATGACTTGCTTTCAGTATCAGGTTATTTGAGTAAGTATTAAGGGAGTTCCGAGCAATTTAAGAGATCTATATGTTGCTGGTTACTCATCGAAAGGTGCAGGTCTAATGTACAGTGTGGAGAAATCTGCCAATTCCTTCATCGGATGGTGGTGATAATTCTTCAAAGCGTCGTGGAGACTTCATTGAGGATTGCCAAGCTTGGAATAAGGTTGGATCTGTTTAATAACATTTCCGTTTAAGTTTCATTTCTCAGCAAAGGGGTTTACTAATATTGTTGCAAACTACTCATATGTTGATATGTAATTGATAGCAAGTTATCATCTTTCAAATTGTATGCTGGCAGTAGTACTGACAGCCATTTAGATTCTTGCTTATCAGATTGTAATGTTCTTCTTTCTTTCAGCATTTGATATTGTATTTAATCCCTCTCCGCCCTATGGTAGCTACTCTCCCACTTTGGGTCAGCAAGCACATTCTGGGTGTTGAGTGTTTCAGCTTTTAGTAGTTCTTTTCAAGCATTGCTTTTTGTAATTACTCCGTCATATGGTCGCCCCTCACTCTGCATTGGATTGGGTAGCACATACTTGACGTCGAGTTCCTTTTCCAGCATTTAGAGTAGAAGATCCTCTAACCAATGCTCGCCACCATCGGCGCCATACTGGTTAGAGTTGCTTCAGTACGTTTAAGTTTATCTTCTAACCTTAACGGGTGTATTGAATGTAATTTGTAATTTGTGAAAAAATGAAAAAATTTGGCTCGGAATATTTCAAGCTGACACCTACCAAGGAGAGAGAGGAAAGGACAATTCACACAAAACCGTTAACAAGTTGTGAGAAGAATGACCCAAACCTGAAAAATCCTGTTAGTGCATGCAACTTCTGAAGCAAGGCAGAAATTTGAGTAGCTTGAACATGAGCACAATAACGATAAAAAATACCAATCTCAATACTCCCAAATAGCCATCTCTCATCATAAACCTCCTCCTGATGCAAATAGCCCTACATTGAAGTGCCTAGAAAATTTTGACTGTTTCCTCAGACTTCATTATTGGAATAGTCTCCCACTCTTAAGACAAATTTGAATTTTTCATATCCCCCACAACGACAGAGCTTATTGTTTTGTAGGAAACCACCTTATCATCATGGCCACATTGTGGCTCAATGGAGTTTTGACCCTTCACTACTGCAGTATCATTCCCTTCACTACCAACCGAAAAATGAACAACCCCCTTTGCTAATGACTCTGACAAATCAAGCCCTATCCCTTCAAACATAAGATTTTCATGAATTTCAAATTCCTCAAGCATGAAGAGTGGGTTTGAATTGATGGACCATCTTAACCCACCCTTGTCATCTTTGTTTTGAGGATCCTCATCATTCCCTTCAATTGCACATGCAACTCTATCAACAGTATCCTAAAAGATGAAGGCCTCATATTCAGGAATGGAAAGATAATCTAACACTTGGTCTTCACTAGCAGGGCTATGAGGAGGTAAATTATTAGCAGGATAGATGGGGGAGTAAACTGAGAAGTGGGGACATACCTTTCTTGTGGTGTCCAATCTTCATCATTGCTTAATGAGCTGAGGTTGTCTTCTGATTCAATTGAAGTGTTTAGACTATATGCTTGGTCATACCAACAATGGTCCTCCTTTTAATCCTTGCTTCTTTCAGGTAATAATTGCACATCGCTCAATATTGTCAAATTCATTCTCTCGGTAGTAGGATGAGGAAAATTTGAAGCCGCCGAGAATCCAGAGAAATTGTGGGCGGGTGGTGGGCGATTAACAATAAGTTGGGCAATAGCATCAAGGCTCCATTTTCCCACAGCAACTAGGTCATTCTCAATGTTTATTGCTTTAATCTAGGCCTGTTCAATCCCAAAAAAATTATCTTTTTAGTATGAATTGGGCGTCAAGATTAAGAGCATAAGTGAAACATGGAACTGAATTATTTTTCTCTGATATTTTGGTGTAGTGATCTATCGTAGAGATTGTTGATTGAATCAATAAACAAAATCCCTCATAGGCTCATGCCTTTTGTTTACAATTTTGAAATTTTTTTGAGCAAAGCAGCAACATCAATAGGACTCTGGCAGTGTCACAAAAAAAAATTATGTAAAAAATCCCAGCTAGTTATACAACCCTTCTCTAATCCTCTAAACCATTCAGCTCCCTTTTCAATTAGACTATCAACAAACAACCTAATAAAAACATCCTCCTCTTGAACTCCCAGAATTCCACTTACTGCGGTCATAGCCAAAACATGTTCCTTTGGATCTTGAGTGTCACTACCATAGAATTTGGGGTCTTTTCCTCATGTCACGTGGCAAGTCATTGCATTGTGATAGGGTGAAAGGTCCAACACAGTTACCCCATGGAATGGAACCCATTGATATTCAAAGTCGCCAACTCCTATCAGAGTAAAGAAAGGGAACCCCTAGGCTACTTCCTAGGTGGCAGTTGATCTAGAGGGTGATTCAGCTACTAATTAGGGTGTTGATTTAGATGCTAATTTGGAGGCTACTTTGGGCGTGGATTAGGATGGTGGGGTGGGTCATCGTAGTACTCAAAGATCAACCTTGGGGGATGTTCAACCACTGGTACAGGTCGATGTTTGGCACTTTCTTCCTCTTCCTCCAAGATGAAATTAACTCACATATAATCTACTACATTCCTTCTATACCTCCAAGCAAGCGTATTTAATTGTGATATGATATCTTCTTGCTTCGCCTGCATCTAATCCAAGTCAGCTTGAAGTACAGGAAACACGTTATTATGGGGAAGTACCATCATGTTGCATGGCACGATGGCAATTTATCAGGAATAACAATCTTCCCCAATAGAGTCACCAAATTTTTTTTAGCGAATGAATTGGCCTATGATAAATATGCCTAAAAATAATAACTCTCTTGCCTATGGTGCACTGGGGCCAAGTTGCTAACAACTCTAGAAATTTCACAATTACATTTGTGACTTTCCTCTGAATTGAGAGGTACAACTCCCTTGTATGATTTAATGAATAATTATGTGCTTTGAACCAGAAAGCAGTAAAGGTGACAAACATTAGCCCATAAAAATGCTACTAACGTGAAGTAAATTAGAGGATCATTAATCGGCTAGTACACAGACTAGAATGACTACCAAAAAATGTGAATAAAGAGAGCTTTCATAATTGCAATAAATGAAATAAATGCAGTTGAATAGATTTCACTGAGAAAATATATTCTAATTACACACATGACTCACAAGTCAGTACGATCAACATTACATTCAACTCACAACTCATAGATTATGAGTTATTGCAATCAGAAAGTAAAATGGACTTATAACATAATGAAATTTTCCTCCCTTGATTACAACAAAATGTACCCTTTAGGAATCAAACCCTCACTGAATTGTTTTCCACCCAGATATAGGGGTCTTCTTCCTCTCTTCGATGGTTACAAATCAGTTGTAGTAACGCTTTCTTGCCACTTAATCGTTAATCTTGAAAACTGGCAGCCAGGAAATAATAAATAATTGGGATGATTACATTACTAATGACAATACTTCAAGCGATTTATGAGTATTTCTTGATTTAACACCTGCCCTATGGTCATCAATTCTTGAGCAGTTTGCATATCTCACAAATTAAGCATTAAATAACTATCGCAGAGGTGCAATGGAAATACACGTGCAAGTTGTCCAATAAGAAGATCAATTGGGAATATAACTTAAATTCCATTCATATCAACCATTAATTTTGACCGCATTACCATCATATCACCTTGATCATCTTCAGCTCAAATGTCTTGCTAGCCTTCTATAAATTCAATAGGTACGACCACACTTCGCCAACCTGAAGTGTCAAACATGGAGAGTGCTTAGAGTGACATAGTGTCCATGAATGATTTCATTATCATTGAAGAGATCAAATGTAGCCCCTTCTTCAAGCATTTGTTTGACCAATTGAAATAATTCTTCATTTTTTGGAGCAAAGTTGAAGAGGAGGTGCTATGTAGCATACTAGAAGAGGTATTTCTAAACCAGGTGCATGTGCACAATGCTACGCTCTTGGAGCATTTTGTATACATTGTTATTCATACCTTTGGGCATCGTGACTATGGAATGAGAGTAGTGGAGCACCTAGTTCAGCTTGAGTTTCTCCACTGAGTTAATGTAGCCATTGCTTTCCTTGGTAACTACCCACGAAGTGGACTGGTGGGTGATGCTATCTGTATTGTGGCAGTGACCCAAAATGAAGCCACTAAAGAAGTGGTGACCCTTCTCCGCACAGGGATGGTGAGGAACAACATGGAGCTATTTTCCCATTTTTTGCAATCTCATGAGAACCTACTATCACCTGCCTAGATAGAGCGCCTCTAGGTGGTGGTGGGCAATCTATGCGTTGATGTTTTCCCTTTGTGCCTAAAGAAATAATCATTTTGATACTATTTAGCCCCTTTTTGTAATCGATAGTGAATTTTGTATTTCCACCAACATATATATATAATAAAATATATCAGTTTGTATCTCTAGTGTCACCTCTCTTTTTTATGAGCAATTCTATCTTTTATTTTGGTTCAATTCACTATATTTGAATGGAATCTACTTATTTACTTCTACACAAATTATGGTTTGTCATTTAATTGGAATACACCTTAATAAAATAAACTGCACTGTGGTTTCTTTAATTTTTTTGAAAATGCACTTGGGTGGTGACATGGGAAGTTCGTAAAACTGGACAACTCACTGCACATGGTTAATGAAACCACTCAAACTCCCGCTCAGGCTTGAAAGACTTCAAAACTTGTCACTGACAGTCTTTTCAATGAGTTCACGAACCTTGAGTACAGACTGCCAACCTCTTAAATCAAAGACTCAGAGTATTGGGGAAGTTACACTAGTGCCTTAAAACAACGCCCTTGAGGAAATGAAGAAGTAAATGACGAAGGGTGGTAAGATGGGAAGTTAGATGAACTAAAGAAAACACCGCCCAAGTTAGCGATACTTAACAAAACATCGCCCAACTTAAGACAGCCAAATTTTGACATAGGGATGCCAATTTTTAAGTGAGAGAACCGAAATCCAATTGACAACATGTATGGAAGAAACATACAATGACTCCTATTTGATGTGTCTCTTCTCACATAGTTTGGGAGGCCAAGAAATAAATGGTTCTTGAATTTACCTCTAGGAATTCAAACTTTCCAAGATATAATAGGTCGATTTGTGGATCAGTTCTCCTATAACCTTGATATGGACATAAATTTTGAGGAACTATACACTCTAAAATAGAACAAAGGTGAATATTTTTCAAAATTCTTTCAACGATGGAGGCATAGAGCTAGTAAATGCAAATGGACAATTCCTAAAAATCAATAGATAGATATCACTATTTCCAACGTGGAAAAAAATCTATCCTTCTAACTAAAAATGCAATGTGTCTCATCATACGAAGAACTCATCCCTAAGGGTCTTAACATTGAAAGAGACCTCATCACACAAGGAACAACACAAGCATGCAAAGATAACCATCCATCATCTAGTTCCAATGACAAACCCCGCATATGGGGAAAAAACAAGAACATTACTAATGATGGCATAGTTGATGTGAAAGTGGTTCTTAGTGCTCCAAAATGAACAAATACCCAACAAACGAATCCACAACAAAACACACAACAACCAAACACGCAGTCACAAAACAATCAACAATCAATCAATGCTACCAACACTTAAAGAGGAACACCCCCTCGAAACAATTACCCTCAACGATGCAAGTACACACCTTTGGGGAACCTATTGAAGTGGTCATGCAAAAACTAGTGCAATCTAATCTCATCACACTCCCTAATTATCAAAATTAAAAAGAACCTCAAATCAAACCTCCATGGTATAAGGAGAAGGATCTTTGTGTTTTTCATAAAATTAAGGGACACAAGACATCAAGTTGCATGAAATTGAAAAATGTCATTCAATATTTTATTGAAAATGGAGACGTGATTGTGGATAAACAAACGAGAAATCAAGACCTTAAAATATACAAGACCCCAATGCCAGACCATAGCAATGGAAATGGAAATGGAAAAGGGAGGGATTAACACAATGTAGGTCATGTTTATAACAATTTGGTAGCATCTTGTGATCATTTTATATCCATCATCACTATCAAAGGGCCTAGTGTAGAGTGTGGAGTCACCACACGTAGAGGAAAGGTCACCATACAAGGAGCACCATCATAACCTAGGGCACCACCCTCACTTTCGAAGTCAAACCATAAAGATTATAGTCTTTTGGATCAATTAAAGAAGACCTCCACCTAAATCTCCATCTTGAAGTTACTACAAATATCTCTTGCACATAGGGACATCTTAGAGAAGGCTTTATCCTTGTCATTTGTACATGATAATCTTGATACCAAAAAATTTCAAGCTATGATCGAACACATCACCACCCCTCATCTTCTCACCATTTCTAAGCAAGACCTTCCCATGCAACCATCACATAATCGTGCATTGCATCTTGAGGTCCTCATTCACAATTTTTTTTTCAAAAGAGTCTTGGTGGATGGAGGTGTTGGTCTTAATATTTGTACCCTTCAACTAATCAATAACTTGGGCTATTCCAAAGATGTCATTGAAAAGGAAAAATGTGTTACTATAAGGGAATATGATGATCAAGAATGGGTTTCTGAAGGCACAATCAAAATCCCCATCCAAGTAGGACCCGTAATTGTAAAAACTACTTGCCAAGTGCTTGACCTTGACCTACCATATAATATTCTTCTAGGTCATCCATGGATCCACGCCATGCAAGACATAGCTTCCACCTACCACCAATGTGTTAAGTTTCCCTATGGAGATGGAGAAATCACAATCCATGACGATCCCAAACCATTTTACTATTGCAAAATCCTAGAAGTAAAATACTATAGGATCCTGCAAGTGCCCAAGAATGATGAAGTGCCAACACCCTCCTCATTCATTGACCCATCTTCCCTAGCTTCCACCTCCGAATCAAAATCACCCATCATGCAAAATATCCCCGATATCAAAGCAGTGATCAAAGACAATGGTTGTGGAGACTATAACTTGAAGATGGATTCTTTTGTAATTGGAGAGTTGCCTCTTTCTCCTAGATCTCATGGCAAGCCACAACCTATTGATAAGGTATCTAAGACAATAAATATAGAATCTACTAGTTTCACGAAGTGGGGAGATTTGAACAAAAAATTCATTGATGAGGAGAATGTATCAGAACTGTTATATCAAGATAACAGACCCAAGTCTGTTCTTCCAATTAAGGATGACAACAAAGGATTACATTTGATGATGGGTTGGGGATACAACAAGAATGAAAAGCTAGGCCAAAACAATAACAGTTTTCTAGAACCCCTTGCTCCTGAGAAACAACCTAAGAATCTTGATCTTGGATGGACCACAAGTAAAGTGACCATTCGTGGAAAGGGTTCTTATGTTAAGGGAGTCAAATCTTCCTCTTGGCTACCTACATAATATAATGATACCATTGATGACTTTCCCCTTGATATCATAGGCTTATTTGAGGATACCTATATAATCATGATAACTACTACATCCTTTGCTTCAAATAGCCAAATCAATGAATTAAAACTAGTCTACCCTCAACTTATAAAATGGGACCAACTAGGACTGCCTATTCTGGATTCATTCAAAAATGATGAAGCTATCTCTGAGTTCATGGGACTTCATGACAACATGCCATATGAGGATCACAAAGTAGGTTTTGAAATTGAATTGGATATGCAAGCTTACTATGGAGAAACAATTGAGTCTCTCATTTGTAAAATGGAAAATATGAGAATCATGTCTCAATCCTTAAGTGAAAACCACATTATGGCACTTTTTGATCATGAAATTTAGTAAAAATAAAGGTTGCATCCGACGATGAAAACCTATCTAAGGCATCAAAGGATGAGGGATTCAATCTTCCCCTTAGTGTGATACATCAAGAAAAGTTAGCAGTGCTTACCGAGAAATCTAATCCAATAAATGTAGGGACAAATGAGGCACCATAGATCACTTTGTATGAAAAATCACTCTTGCATGAAGAACAAAAGAACTTAGCAGCATTCCTAAATGAGAAAAATGTAAAATTTATGTGGTCCTATGTAGATATGGTGGCCCTTGATCCTAAAGTAGTTGCACACCATCTTGTAGTATATCCTCATGCTAAACCAGTAAGGCAAAAGTTGAGAAAGATGCATCTGCAGATAGTGTTGTTGGTCAAACTTGAATTCCATAAGCTTCTTGGCGTGGGATTTATCAGACCAATAGATTATCTTGAGTGGATTTCAAACCTGGTGGCAATCTCAAAACCCACTGGGGCATCAGAATATGTACTAACTTTAGAGATTTAAACAAAGCATGTCCCAAGGATGATTTTCCTCTTCCAAACATTGAAATCATTGCAGATTTGACTACTGGAAATGAGATGCTTTCACTCATGGATGAGCTCTTGAGATAGAACTAGATCATGATTGCCAAGGAAGATCAACACAAAAAAACATTTACATTTCCATGGGGAACCTATTGCTGGAACATGATGCCATTTGGTTTGAAGAATGTTGGAGCTACCTATTAAAGAGCAATGACATTGATCTTTCATGACATGATCCATAAGACTTTAAAAGACTATGTGGATGGAATTTTAGCCAAATCAAGAACAAGGAAGGAACATCTAGAGGTATTGGGACCAACCTTTGATAGACTCGAAGAGTACAAGGTGCATTGAATCCAAAAAAGTGTTTTTGGCGTAACTGTAGACACTAAAAAATGTCCTGAATGATATCATACACTTGAATCAGGTATACCAACATCATTTCCTCATGAAACCTATTCTCTTTTTGCTTAATTAATTAAATTAGCCTAGCTAAATAATTAATGGCATCATTTTCATCTATTAACCTAATTTATCAAATCGGGTTAATTCACCCTCTTTCATGCTAACACTTCATCCTGTTAAATTAAATAAATCAAACTATTTAATTTAAATTCCTAAATCTTCTTATTTAATTAAATAACCGTAAGGTATTTAATTAAATGTCATTCCACCTTTTCCCCCATTCATTAAATAATTTTGTTTAATGAATATCATCTAATTCTTCTAAATCCCCTAATTGCATAATTAATATTGTTTAATTATCAATTAAATCTAATCCCCCCCACTTCCAAGGGAATATTCCTCCTTTGCACATTTGTCCAAAAGGAATATTCCCATGGAATATTCCTTCCCCTTTTCACAATTTAATTTAGTTTTAATTAACTAAATATCCTTTTTCCTTACCCATGAGAATATTTTAAAGAATATTCTCTCTCCTCACTCATTTGGAAAAGGGGAATATTCCTTTTTCTCAACAAACTTAGCTTCTTGAGCAAGTTAACTTGTGACCTCTTGTGCAAGTTAACTTATGACCTCTTAAAAAAGTTGAAAGTGTGTTTGTTTGGAAAAAGGAGAACCCTTGATTAAATCTCATCTTGCATTCTCACCCGTTGATGAGAATTTATGATCCATGCCTCCAATTTCTTCCATCCTTGACCGTTGATTAAATTTTTTGATCTCAACCCTTCATTTCTCATTTTTTTTCCTTAAATAGGTCACTATTTGGAGACAAATGGATCCATCTTTCAGAGAAAACTTATGTTGTTGAAATCACTCACACTCACACTCATATTTTGCACACATTTAGTATCTTTTAGTTCATTGTAGTTGCATTAATTAGCTTTAAGCTTCCATTAATGGCTTCCATGATCACCTAATGCATCCATTTAGCTTGTTTAATTAATTAGGGTTTTAATATTTTATTTTACAATCCATTTAGAATTAGCTTAGCATTTGTATATCTTCATCATTTAGCATAAAATCACATTCAATTAGCTTGCATCATGCTCATTTAGATTAAATCATGTTTACATACACATCTCACAATCATTCCATCAATTTTCTTCAATAAAACTGATTGGGGAAAGCTCATTTATCCATGGGATTGGGAAAAGGTCGTCATTCCACATCAACGCGACACCACTCCCACAACGACATAAGTTTTGAATGGATTAGGGTAGACATTTAAACGCTTTCGTAGTTTAGAATGCTTAGTTTTTATAAATGTTTAGTTTAACTTTCATTTGAATGATCTTTTTGAGATTTGATGTTAGTGGCTTCGTTATGCTTCGGTTCTTCATGGATCAAGCGTAATTAGCCCATACTAATTTTTCGGTCACATTCTAGCGCTAGAAGGGTGACTTAACCGATCAAATTTAATCATTTTCTATCTCTAATTCCATTTTTGTTGACTTTTGTTGGAAACAATGACGCTCAAAAGAATTTTAGCGATGCCTTTGTTGGGCATCGTCATATAGCGACACTATCGTCATATGAAACAATGATGCCTTTTTAATATCCCGATGCTGATTAAACTAAATGGTGATGCTAATAATTTTTAGAGGTATCAAAATTTACAAACGACGACACTCTTCAAATGGCGACGCTATCATCGTCATTGTTTTCTCTGCGGAGCAATGCCTAACTTCATTAGAGTGACGCTATCATGAATAGTGACACCCAACTTTGGTAAGAAATTTAACGATCATTTTTCAGCATGTGTTTTAATTTTTTTTCTTTATCAGATTACTAGCATGCTTCTAACGTTGTTCTGGTTGTTAGACTAATGGGGTTTTACAGGTTGGACGATACAAGGTGAAGTGAAAAAGCATTCTCATCTTTGAATCTTATAACTGTAACAAGTGTTTGATGCTTTTGGGGAGATTATAACCCACTTATTATTATTTTCATTTCATGCTTTAGGACCACACAAATTTTCATTTGGGTTTAAAAATAACACTCAAATAGGACTAAAATTGAACCCTCATTGTATCATCTTATTTTGGGTTTAAATTTGAACAAGGCAACTTAGCATTTCATTCGGTGCATAAAATGAATTCATCTTAGCTTTAGGGGTTAAAATTAACGAGTGTTTGCTATGTTTTGATTTACATATTTGTTATTGAATGCGTATGCAATTATCTTGTGCCATTCAATGATCTTGAGAAACATAAACATTCCTTAACACTTTCTATAATCACCTACATCTTTCAATTTGGATTAAAAATGAACCCCTTGCTAGTGTAGGGAAAAGGTGTGTGTGTTCTCTCTTTTTTTCATGTAAACTCGGATGATTGAACTAAAAACATACTTCCTTGCTATTATTTATCTTTAGAGTGTTTTCCTCCTCGCTTCAAAAGGAGGGAACGACCCAAGCGGTAACGAGCTAAAGCCAAGCTCTTTTAAGTCGCTATATAAAAATGTGTTTGTGACGAAAGTCATAAACAACAGGTGCAAATGCGTCATACCAACAAGTGTCACCCTTAGTATCCTTGTGATGCATCAATCTCTTCTTAGAAAGAGACTGGGAGGCCTCTTGATTCTCCATAATCTTGAGCTAATCTTGTCATGTGTATGGCCACCTTGAACGAAAGCCCTTATTATGAACCATTTGTTTAGAAGCCAAAAAACCTTATTCTTGTTGGTGTAGGAATGGTTGTTCCGAAGCTGCCCCACATTTTTACTATTCATTGTTGGAACAAAAAAATCCTTAGGATCTTCAAATCTTCAGGATTTTGAGATTTGGTGGTCCCAAAAAGTGTGTGTCGTGGAGGGGAGCCAATGTCGCCAAATCTCTAACTATTCGCGTTGTCTTAGTGTTTGGAGAAATCCGAGTGGGGATTCAACAAGTAGTATCTTTTGAACCTAAGGTTGTAAATGCTTGTGAGTCAGTTTAATACTTTGCTTGGTTCCAAAACACTACAAACAAACATTCACAATCTTCCTCGAAATTTCAAACCCTTTGGTCTAAGTATGGATACCTTTTCAAATAGCCTTGATATTAATGCTTGTCCTAAGGATTTATATCCTTAGAGATTTCTAAATATCTTGACTTATATCTCAATCCATATTTTCCAAAGTTAACATAAGAAAACTATGGCTTGAACTTCATCCTTTTCACGAAATGGACATTGTGAAATTTATTATCTTTTTGATATAGACATCTAATTTGAAAATATAATCAAGACAAGTCTTTGTGGTAAAATATACTCACTTAAGAAAAATAAATTGACACAAATTGAGCCCCATATGACTATTTGGAGACCAATTTCTCCCATTGAACATCTTGATCTTGAAGGTGCTATCATTCAGCCAAACTTTGAACTTGTTAACGGAGAACAAACCAATATAATTAGCAGTTTGAGAAGCTTCACTTTTGAAACCAAAGAAACACCAGCCCAATGGAGAAACACAACTTACATCATAGACGAAGAAGAAGAAAAATATGATATTGTGGATGGAAGGCCCATACTACCACCACCTGCATGACAATAAATATCCTCTTTTTCATGATCCTAAGTTTCTCTAAATGATCTCACACAAAATTAAAATTCCCAAAAGAAGGTCTGCATGTCGTCACTTTAAACTTAGGCATCATAATCCAAAAGCAATCAAAAGACACCTTTTAACACTTTACCAAAATGGAAACCAATTGACAATAAACTTTTATAAACATGCTTCAAGGAACAATCTAGAATTGTATGCATTCTTTTGGAGTCAAACCCTTGTCTTTTTCAGGATCAAGCACTTCTCTAAACCATTGAGTCTTAAGGAGTTGAAAACTTTGGAGGTATAGCATGTTTCTCACTACCTTGGTCTTATCAAACAAAGGTTCACTTTAAGTCAACATTGGGTCAAACACTTCATTCACTCCATCAAACTTCATCCTTCACTTCACCAAACTTTGCAAAAAATTTGAATACACCAAATTTTTTTGACTAAAATATCTATCAAACCAATCCCTAACTTAGCTACTTTGTATGTGAAATGAATCCTTTTCCATGCATTTAGGTAGGTTATTTATCACTTTTAAACTAGTTTATCTTGAAGGTCACGAGTCTACCCTAAATATTTCTAATTTCATCAACATCCTTTATCCAAACATCAAAACATCAAACTTTTCAAAAGTGTTGTCCCAAAACATTTGAAAAGATCACTCCCCATATCGTTCACCTTTTTTTTCATCTCCCATTATCACCATTGCTCAAAAAAGACTTAAAGCATCCCTTTTACCTAAATTTGAGTCAACTAGAGAGTTCAAACATTACAAATCTCAACACAACTCTCCCATACGTGACCCAAAATTTATGGTAAAGACAAGATCACAACACAAGAGAATCATGGAGAAAACCAAAGTCACATTTACTTCAAGTGATCCAACTCCACTAGAATTTGATCTGAGAAGTCGCATTACCCCATCACAACAACCATCATCACCATCAGGGCCATATGAGATAGAAGGTATCATGAACAACCCATTTGTAATTACTAGAGAAGAAATCACAGAGCATCAAGCCTTAGAGAGTATAGTTCCCAATTCCCCATATTTTTTTGCACAATCATTGACACAGGGCTTGACATCATCTACTATTCCAACAACTCCATCATGAGGGTTAAATCAAACATCTACTCCAAGTCTTGCAACTAGTCTTGCTAAGGACTTTGGCCATACTCTTCCATTTGAAAGCAACACACTTGTGGTACCCTTGAAACCAATCCTCCATCACAAATGACCACTTGGACACCAACCTTTGGCACTCCTCCCATTCCCGAAGATCCCAAACAACCATATAAACCACTTGCACTTCATTACTCCACAACAACTTCAACATTTTGAGGACACCCCTCTTCATCCATACCTACAAGTACCACAAGTGTTCCCAAAATTAAGCAAAGTAGTGTGGAACACATGTCACAAATAGATCCAAAAGGGTAAGGAAATACCCTCATGCAAAATTAGCATTTAACACCACATGGGACCTCTTCATCCAATCTTCTCATTGATACATCAAACACAATGGTGGTTCAAAATACATCTATCCTATCCATCATCAACCCACAACAAAACAATCCCTTGATCACAAATCCTATCAACCAACATAATACCTTGATCACATCTCAAACACAAGGGAATCTCCAAAACATCGGTCAAGGGAACCCTTTCAATCAATGGACCCAAGGTCCTAATATGCCCTTAACATCACAAAATATCATAATGTCATCCTCATCTTTTCCATTCATCCCCCAAGTCATGCAAAATCAAATGGACCTCAATCTTGCATTCCTCCACCTCAATCCACTATCTTACAAGGGATGTTGAACCAAGGGAACTCCCAACCTCTCATTAACAATCCACTACCCACTCAAAACCCATCACAGATGTCCCAAGAACCACCTGATCCTACATTACAAGTGCATGCCTTAGCCTTGTAGCAAGCACAACAAGCCTATCAACAAGCCATCCAACAACAACAAGTAGCCCTAGCAACACAACAAGAGCAACAACAACAACAAGCAACACAACAACAACAACAACAATAAGAAGTAGCCTTAGTAGCATAGCAAGCAACACAACAAAAACAACAACAACAAGCAGCCTTAGTAGCACAGCAAGCAGCATTAGCACAACAACAAAATCAATCCCATCAAGCAGCATTAGTAGCACAACAACAACAATAGGCCCAAGAAAAATCCCTAATGGCGCAAAAATAACAACAACAAGCTTTACTAGCTCAACATTATGCCCAACAACAACAACAAAGTTCATATTATAACCCTCAACAGAACATCGTCAATACAAACACGTTAGGAACATATACATCAACTCCTCAATCACCTTCACAGAATCTTGCACCACTATACACCCAATACAACACCTTATCATATCAGAACTCATCGATCATCCCAACATATGTTCCTCCACCGAACCCACAAGATGATCTAGCATCACAACTTAAGGCATTGTCACAAGAAATGCAAGACGTTCGAATGGGCAAGACAAAGAAGCCCCATGCACAAAACCTACGTCCCTATCCGTTTGATTGAAACATCGTTATGGTACCATTCCCTTCTGACTTTGAAATCCCCAAATTTGATAAATACAAAGGAAGAGGAAGTCCTATGGACCATGTCAAAGATTTTAACGTCATGTCTATGGAGGTTTCTTACAATGATTCTTATTTAATGCACCTCTTCCCCTGAAGTCTAACAGGTCCTACCATGGATTGGTTTTCTCAATTGCCTCCCAGTATTAAAATTTTTCAAGAAATTACTGATAAATTCATCAATCACTTCTCCTTTAACCTTGACATGGATGTAAGCCTAGAAGATTTGTACACTCCTAGGCAAAATAAAGGAGAAACTTTCGCTAATTTCTTACAACGATGGAGACAATGAGCTAGTAAGAGCAAGTGGCCTCTTCCCGATGAACAACAAATAGGGATCATCATAGCAATTTTATACCCTGATCTATCCTTCCAATTGAAAATGCAGTGCATCACATCTTATGATGAGCTTGTACCTAGAGCCCTTAACATCGAGAGAGCTCTAATCTCATAGGGGAATACCCAAGCTTACAAAGACAATAGGCCATCAACTAGTTCAAAGGACAAGCCTTGTGTCTAGGATAAGAACAAAAATGTAACAAATAATGGTAGGGTAGATGCTAAGGTAGTCCTAAGTGCTCCTAGACCAAACAACAACCAATTTGCTAACATTCAACCAATTGTGCAGCAAACAACACCAAATCACAACAAAGATGAACCCCTAACAAGAACAACTATCTTAAATGCAAGTGCACATAGTTATCGAAACCCATTGAGACCATCATGAAGAAGTTGTTAGAGTCAAACCTGATAGCATTTCCCAACTTTGGAAACTACCAAGAACCACAAGAGAAACCATCTTGGTACAACGAGAACAACCTTTGTGACTTTCACAAGATCAAAGGACACAAAATGGAAAATTGTATGAGGCTCAAAAACATTATCTAAGACCTTATAGAGAACGACACCACATCTATTAAGGTACCAACTGGTAACCAAGATCTTAAGATATACAAGAACCCTATGTCAGATCATAGCAAAGGGAACAATAACAGAAAGGCTAAAGATTACACGAATGTACAACATACCTATTCAAATGTGGTGGCTTCTTGTGATAGCATCATCACCATTGTCACCATCAAAGGGAATAGTGAGGAATGTGGAGTCACCACATGACATGGAAAAGTCACCAGCCAAGGAGTCCCATCCCAATCTAGGGCACAACCTACTTAGCCAATAGCAAGCACTAGAAAGTATAATCTCTTAGAGAAACTTAAAAAGAACCCCACATAGATTTATATCTTAGAACTATTGAGGCTATCACCCGCACATAGGGAAATCCTAGAAAAAACTTTATCAGAGTCATCCATTCTCGAGGATATTGATACAGATCAATTTCAAGCTATAGTAGGCCATATTGCTAACCACCTTCTCACCTTTTCAGAACAAGACCTACTGTCACAACCATCTCATAACCGTGCTTTACACCTTGAGGTTATCATTCATAAGAATAAGGTTAAAAGAGACTTAGTAGATGGAGGTGTTGGTCTGAACATTTGTACCCTTCAGTTGATAAAAAAATTGGGTTATTTAGAGGATACTATTGAGAAGACAAAGAGTACCACCATCAAAGCATATGATGACCAACAATGGGTATCACAAGGCATCATCGCACTACCCATCTAAGTGGGCCCCCTTATTGCAAAAACTACATGCCAAGTGTTAGACCTAGATCTTCCCTACAACATATTGCTTGGTCAACCCTGGATCCATACCTTAAAAGTTGTAGCTTCCACTTACCATAAATGTGTAAAGTTTCCTTTCAAGGGTAGAGAAATTACTATCCATGGAGATCCCGAGCCTTTTTACTATTGCAAAATTTTTAAGGCCAAGTTCTATAAAATCCCCCAAATAACCAAGAATGGCAAAGGGCCTACACCTTCCACCTCATTTGTTGACCCATCATCCCTTGCATCTACCTTTGAAACTAAAGCACTCATTGTGTAGAGCATACCCGACATCAAGGTAGTGATCCAAGATGATGGTTGTGGAAACTACAAGCTAACGAAGGATACTTTTGTGTTGGGAAAATTTCCTCTTTCTCCCAAATTTCATGGGAAACCCACACCTAGCAACAACATCCCATAAACTATCAAAATGGCGGCTACTACCTTCACCAAAGGGGGTACTTAAACAAAGAAGATGTTAATGATGAAGATATCTCCAAACTGCTATATCAAGATGAAAGACCTGTTCCCGTTCTTCCCGTGGAAGATGACAAAAAAGGCTTACAACTAATGAAGAGCATGGGCTATACCAAGAACGAGAAACTGGGACAAAATGACAATGGTTTGCTAGAACCTATCATTCCTGAGAAATGAACAAAGAATCTTGGCTTAGGTTGTACTACTGACAAGGTTACCCTTATTGGCAAAGGTACTTCCACTAAACAGGTTGAGGCTTCCTCTTGGTTACCCACATCACATGATACTAACCTAGATGACTTCCCCCTCGATGTTGCTGACCTCTTTGAAAATAACTCCCTCTTGATGATATCTACATCAACCTTCATCCCAAGCAACCAACCAAATGAAATACGCCTAGTATACCCACAACTCATTGATTTAGACCAACAAGGACCACCGATTCTAGATTTATTCAAAAATGATGAAGCGATCTCATAATTCATGGGGACTCCGTGACAACTTACCATGGGGAAATCACAAGACATGTTTTGACATAGAACTGGACACATGGGCATACTATGGGGAGACGATTTAGTCTTTTAGTTGCAAAATTGATAACATGCAACTAACTTGCAAATATTTGAGTGAAAACCACACTATGGCACTTTCTGATCCTAAAATATTAAAAAGAAAGGATGTATCCAAGGGTGAAAACCTCTTTGAAGTGCCCAAGGATGAGGGATTCAATCTCCCCCCTGGTGCAGGAGCACCTAGGCTTTCATGCCCCAAGAGGGGTCAAGTGTTGAATTTTTTTTTTTAATTGAGTCCATTTCATGTAATAAGGTCTTATAAAACCATTTCATAGGTGTTTGAGTGGGTTTTTGGTCATTAGGGGTCTTGTTGCAAAAAAATGTAAAATGTTGTCAATGTTGCAAATGTTGTCAAATTGCACAATGTGGAATATGAAGGGTCAATGTTGCATAAAGTGAGAATTTGAATGGTTGTAAGTTGAAAATTTGGTTGAGAACCATTATAAAATGGTTTTAAATGTTTTAAAAGGTTTGGTAAGGTCGAAGCCAAAGGAGGGTGAGTTGTAATTTAAAGAAGAATCAATAAAACTATCTCTTTTTTCGGCAATTCTGAATGTGATTTTTTTGCTTCATGACTGTGTACAAACTTGTACAACCTCACCGACTTGAAACCTATTTAAATTTGTGGTACTATGAATCTTCTTTATTCTTTTTTTTGTAGCACTCAAATTCATTACGTTTTAAGCAAGTTAGAGCCATTTTACCCCGGGCAACTAGAAACCCTAGTAGGCCTAATTTGAGGGAAAATAGTCCAAATTTGAAGGTTTTCGTACAAAATAACCTACCCTGAGTTTGAGATATGTTAAATAAGGGCCAAATGGGTATTTGAATAAAATTTTATTTATTAGAGATAAGTTCTGGTTTGAAAGTTATGACCAAAATACACAAATGTGTTGCTCCATTTCAAGTCTTATCCTAAAACCTATCCCACCCTAGGTTGTTGTTTGTCCTATTGGTTTCCCATCACTAGGTAATTTTCCATCTTTCTTGTCATGTGGAGGTTGTGGCAATTTTTCCTAACCTTGTCCTTTAGCTCTACCTCAGACCTGTCCCCTTACTGGATCTATCAATCACACCAGGGCATGTTGTAGGAACCAAGTATCATAAGATGAAGTAGTAATTGCATCATAAGGCCCCTCTGCATAGACCCATGGTCATGGGATGAGCTGTCAAGAATCATCAATAGCAACCTGAGGAGGAATTTGTTGGTGCCAATCTATCTCTTTGGCAGTCCGTGCAAATATAGCCCTGTATTGAGGAGGGACTACATCCTATACCTCTCCGAACTATTGTGCAACCCAATCAAGCAAATATCTATCAACCATATGATGCTCATGACCAAGCATATATCTAGTCTATCATTTGTAAAACAACTGATCTTGATCATCATACCATAGGTGAGCTTGGATCGAAGTTCTCCATTTGAACATTGTCATGTCATTTATGACAACCTCCACTATATAATCCCTATAGTGTCGATATGGTGAAGAGTGGTGATGGCCCCATATCTATAGACTACTAGCTGCTCCTCATCAATGTCTTCTAATGTAATGATCGTTATGAGCACAACAATGTGCTCCCAAGCCTAAATATGAAGCAATGTCACTCTTGTCAATAGACTTTGACCCGCATGTATACAACTTGATGCATATCATGATATAAATAAGCAAAAATCGCAAGGCCCCAAGTATAGAGAGTCATTTGGTGCACCATCCCCTCCTAGACAAGTCCCCAATCAAATCTTAAAACCTTTGCTCCATCTATATGGTACCAGTACTCCACTGATCAATGCTCCTATCACCAATGTCAAATCAGGTACTTGTCCCCAATACTGTCATAGGTCAATATGGTGACTATCTACCTCAAGGGTATCTATACCAAGAATGTCATAGATCATGTCCATCTCGATATCAACATCGTAAATGATTTTATCCTTATGTATCGACACTCGTAAAATATAGATTCGAAAAGCATCAGTTTTTGAACCAATGCAAGATGTACCCCGATTCAAAGAGGGGCAAAATATAAACACTTAAAATTGTCATGATTAATACTACACATCCAAACTTGATTACTAATGTGACCATTGACTTAGGATAGGATGACTACACTTGATCCATGAGGATTCGAAGAGTAATTAAGCCACTAAACATCAGTCCCAATAAAATAATTCAATGTAAACTAAGCTAAGAAGTCATTAAAACTAACATATTGAAATATGAAAGCTTCAAAAACATATATTCTAATCCATTGAAACTTATCCTATTGAGGGAGTGGTGTCACATTGATGTGGAATGACAACCCTTTCCCAATCCTGTGGATAATGAGCTTGTTTTGATCGATTCTATTGAAGAGAATCAACGAAACCGGTGAGAGATGTGTATGAAAACATGATTTAAAGCTATTTTAACATGATGAATGCTAAGCTATTCTAAGTGTATGCAATGCTCGAAAGGTTGAAACCCTAGTTTCAAAACATACTAAATGGATGCAACTAAGTTACCATGGAAGCCATTAATGGAAGCTCTAAGATAATGATGCAAGTGAATTAACCTAAAAATACTTTTAAAACATAAAATGTGAGTGCAAGATGAGAGTGATTTTAAGAGCATGAGTTTACTATTAAAGGATGGATCCCTATTCAATAGATTTAATCTCTATTTATAGAATAGGCAAAATGAAATTTATGGCCAAGATCAAAAGGATCAATCAACGGTCAAAATGGAAGGAAGATGGAGGCATGGATCATGGATTCCCATCAAGGGTTGAGGATGCAAGATGATATTTAATCAAGGGCTTACATTCATCCAAACACACTTTCAAAACTTGCACAAGAAGCTTTGTTGAAAGTTTGTTGTAAAAAGGAATATTCCCTTTTTCAAATGAGTGAAGAAAGAGAATATTCTCATGGGTGAGGAAAATTAGATATTTAGTTAATTAAAACCAAATTTAATGTGCAAAGGGGAAGGAATATTCCATGAGAATAATCCTTTTTGAGGAATGTGCAAAGGAGGAATATTCCCTTGCAAGCGGAAGGATTAGATTTAATTAATAATTTGATAATTAAAACACTGTTTCAATTATGCAAATTAGGGGAATTAGATGATATTCATTAAATAATTTATTTATTTAATGAAAAGGGGAAGTGATATGATATTTGATTAAATAACTTAGGGCTATTTAATTAAATAAGAGGACTTAGGGATTTAAATTAGACAAGTTGATTTATCCAATTTAATAGGACTAAGGGTTAGCATGAAAGAGGGTGAATTAACCCAATTAGGTCAATTAGATTAATAGATGAAATTGACATAATTAACTAAATAGCTAGACTAATTTAATCAAATAAGTGAAAAGATGATTGATTTTAGGATGAAACGGTGTTAGTATGTCTGATTTAAGTGCATGATATCATTCAGGACATTTTTAAGTGTCTACAACTAACACCATTCTCATCCTAATTCAACCCTTTTTAAATATTTAATTAAATGATCCTTATTGTTTAATTGAATTCATCATTTCTTCTATTAATTGAATAATCAACATTATTAGGTTAATTCACCCCTTTCATACTAATTCTCATCATGTTTGATTAAATAATGTGAATTATTTAATTAAATGTCATTAATTCCCCTTTTTAATTAAATAAGCAATTTGTTTAATTAAATCTTTTAATTCCTCCATCATGCACAATTAGATAATATTCTAATTATTTAATTCACTAATTTGTTTCATCCCTCCAATTTCTCCCACTTGCAAAGGCATTTGAAATTTAAACAGTTTCCCTCTTAAATGGAAATATTTTGCACATTCCTCCTAAATTTTAGGATTTTTGTTTCTTCAAATCAATTTGAACCATTGATTAAACTCGTCAATCCATGTCAACTTTCAATCTCCTCCATGGATTGAATTCTTGATCCATGTCATTTCTTCTCCTTAATTTGCATCCATTGATTAATCAATTCAATCTTGACCATTGATTCACTTAATTTTCCTATAAATAGCCTTCATTTCTTGAGCAATTCATCCACATTCATTGAGAACATCTTCATTATAGTAATTTTTATAGCAATATTTATGAGCATTTCATCCATTTTCATCCATTTTAGCTAATCTTGCATCCATTTTCCATCATTTGCATCCATCTTCAAGCATGTTTCAATCGAGGGATTGGGAAAGGGTTGAAATTCCACATAAATTCAACACCAATCCACCAATGGGATGAGGTTTGATGTATTAAATTAGGCTTCCTTTAAGCATTTCATGATCTTTGATGTTTTAATGGCTTATTAGTTTAATATTTTCATGAATTTCATTAGGGGAATAGCTTAATTAGTTAAATATTGGTTTAATTCTTGAAATTCAATCATGTTTAGCTTAGTTCATGATCATGTTCACATTTATGACTTTATATGACACTACTTCGAAAGTCAATACAAGTGAAGAAGCTCAGGACATTGATGCTCAACATGAGCATCCAATAGATGAAGAACATATTTAGGATAATGTCCCTCCAAAATGGAAGAATTAGCACAAGAAGATGAAGAAGTAGAGAATAATGTTGAAGGAGAGATAGTCACCAGTGAGGAAGCATCAAAATAAGATACATCCACTCCTAGATGATACCTGATGAAAATGTTACTTCTTCAGATAACACAGAGAATCCTGTAGAGGAAGAGAATGCAAATAAGATAGGTGAAGAAGATAATGATGAAGTAGAGAAGGAAGATAAACAAGAAAATAATGAGAAGGAAGATGAAGATAACAATGAGGATGCATTCGTAGATGTAAAAATAGAAGAAGAAAATCCAGTAAAATCCATAAAGAATGAGGACTTAAAGGGAAAGGTTGTGGAGATTACAAAGAGTCCCGGTGAATCCTTCAGCTCCTCTGGAGATTCCTTGAAGAATCTACTCAATATGCAACTCAACTTTCATCCTGTTGTGTCATCACAATTGCTACAATTGCAATGCAACAGGGAAATGTAGATTTGGACAAGATTTCCCCCCTCCACAAGATATAATTGGGAGATGTATTCCATGCATCTGCCCGGAAGGAGATCATAGAAACACATCAAAAGAGTGGAGAACTGATGGGAGAAGTAGTAAATGCATTGCAAGAGGCCATGCCCAGTGCAAACATTGACACATCACTTTCTGGTATGGAAAATTTAAAGCTATTAATTGATTCTTTTAAAGAGTATGCCTCTGGTCTTAGAGGTGAAGTGGAGAAAGAAGTTGAAAAGAAGATAAAATCTGAAAAGATATTGGAGATTACTAAAAAATATTCTCTTGCACATAAAAAAGTTTCAAGAGAATCTGAAAGATGCACACGGGTGTGTATACGAGGCAAAGGCTATTTACCAATATGGCATGAAGTGGCATGGAGCCACACAAAGAATCAAGAAGGAGATGGACTCCATTGAGCCCTAGATCAATATTGCCTCTAGTGCCTATGATCCAACACTTGACCTAGCTAGAGACACAAGGAATGTTAAAGAGGATTGACACAAGAAATTCTTTTAGCTACAGGCTCAAAAGGAGCATATCATTTTGTAGTTTGGAGAGATTTGGAACTTGGTGAATCCCAAATTCATACTTGTTTCAAGAGCCCTTTTGAGTGCTACCAAAGCTACACAAATGAATCCTGTACCTAGCACTTTCGAAGAAGGAGAAGAGTTATTGATGGAGTTTGAAACTCATTACAGATTTATTGGGGCAACTAAGAAGGCATAGGGAGAAGGAAAACAGGTGTGGTAGACCCATTTGCAAAAGTTAGAAGAGTCAACCTCTTCTGGTTGACATTTCTTACTTTTTATGCATTTTCAATTTTTAGTTTCAAATTCTTTGTACATATGCAGAGTATATAGAGTAGTTTCCTGTACAAATTTTTGGTTTTTCTCTAGTGCATGAATTAGGGGGATTCAATTCAATCTTCCAGCTTGTACATAATCATATATTTCTCAAGGGGAGATCTGGTATATGTTAGAATAGTTGTTGTAGGCACCCTTTGCCCTTGATGTTAAAGGGGGAGAATGTTTTGAAGATATTTTGGAGATGTTTTAGAATGCTTCCATCAATTAAAAAGGGGGATATTGTTAGAAGAATGAGAAGTTTGTAATTGATGTTGTATTTGGCAACGTGAGCATGTAGGATAAGCACAAGGTATATTATTATGTGTTGCAGTGTTGCCATTGATGTCAACATTGCATCTTAGTGTGAAGAATTTGGTGCAGATCATTTTAGTTGGTTCTAACATGCTTTAGAATGTTTGTGGAAGACAATTTGGCAAGATGGTTTGATCCGGTAAATTTGATTATGATGAAAATTGGTTGTGTTAACTCTGATAATTATGTGTAACAAAGCATCCATTTTTTGGGTCTACACTGGTCTGCAAATGAACATTTTACTCTATGATTCTAATATAATATTTTTGGTTGGTAGAAGCATCTAATTCCATAATTCCATCTTTTTTTGGCTTTTGGTTTGAAAGTTATGGATAACATAAGTTCAACCTTGCAAATTATAGGCATTTCCTATACAATGCATATGAGTAGGAGAGTCTACACTTCTCCATAGATAGGTTTTTGAATTTAAAAATTTAAGGAAATATTGAAAGATGTCAATAGAGTGTGAATTCTTGTTGGCATGGTATTTTGAGGTACACGTATTTGAAATATGGGTATATAGTTGAATTTTTGTATTAGGTGCCAACCTAGTAGATGTGAAGATATGCAAAGGTTAAATAAGCATTGCAGAGTTATGTGGGAGCTATTATAAGTCCATGCTAACCTATTTCAAATTGTTTTAAGGATTGAATCTTGGTACGAGGCATGTGTGGAAGGTTTTAAGCTGACAAGTTATATATATATATTGTATATTTATATATTACATCTAATTAGGATGACCTAATTGTTGTTATGCTTGAAGCAGACATATATGCTAGATCATTTTTGGTGTTTTGATGAATGAGAGACATGTAAGTGATACAAATGATGCAAATATTATCAGAGTAGTGCAAATTTAAGTTGTGACTATTGAGTACAATATTAGAGTGATGCGAATGCAGAGGAAAGTAGAGTGTTAGATCAAAATCAAATGAAGTATGTAAAGTCAGTTTATTGAGCTTTATTGGAACTGTAATTCATTCATATGATAGATGCAATTGTAGCTATTCAATCTAGGTTGTGAGCCGCAAACTCTCTTCTATATTTTTTTCTCAATGGGCACCGAGTCCACTTGGACAATGAGTCCACCTGTAGTGAGCACTTTTGTAAATATACTATTACCGATTATAATATATTGCGAGCTAGTCCTCACCGTGGTTTTTCCCATTTTGGATTTTCCACGTAAAAATCTTGGTGTTTATGTGTTATGTGATGTTGTTGAATGTTGAATGTTTTCTTTCATTACTATAATTCAATTTGCTATGTGGATTGGATGTTTAATTGTTTGAATGGTGTAAAAGAATACTGATTCACCCCTCCTCTCACTATTTTGGGTGTTCAAAAAATTTATATATGACAACCTAATGGTTTTGTTGTGAAAAGTAAGGAATAATTGGTTTACAGGTTGAAGAGATCTTTGTATGGATTGAAACAGTCACCCAAGATGTGGTACCAGAAGTTTGAAGCTTTTTCATTGAAGTTGGGTTTTCTTAGGATCAAGGAGAATCGTTGTCTTTATATTAAGGTTATTGGTGAATATGGTGTGTTAACAATGGGACCTCTATTTATTTTTGGGCTGATTCGTGGGAGGGTCACCCTCCTCTGGGGGATATTGTGGAATTCAAAATTATTAAACACATCCTCTCTAAGTGTGTTGGTACGTGGGTGGCTGATTAGATCAAGAAATATGAAATAAATGGTTTAGTACGATGACATTGGTTGAAGCTAGATGATTTGGAGGTTGGAGTTCAAGTTATTAAAAATCATTTTATAAATTTGTTGGAAGAACACAAAATATCATTAACCGATAAGGAAGATGTTATTGTTTGGTTTGGGGAAAAGTCGGGTAAATATTCAGTCTGGTTGGGGTACCAAATTCATCGTGTTGTCAAGGATAACTCGAATTGGTGTAAGGATTTATGTTCGGTAGGTACACTCTCCCTAGGGCTGGAGCCCTTTTGTGGACTGCACTTCATCATAGGATCCTTACCTACGATATAATTTAGAAGGTTAGGATTTTGGGTCCTTCAAGGTGTATCATGTGCAAAAAAATGGAGGAAACATGCGATCACCTGCTCTTGAATTGCAATGTGGCTTCAAAATGTTGGGATTGGTTGCAAGGGAAATTAAGTTGGTTTGGGCCCAAAAATGAACGATTTTGAGACTTCATTTTGGGTTGGCTGAGTCTACACAAAAGAAATCTTTGGGGGAGAATTTGGGAGTGTGCTCCTTCAATATTGGTGTGGCAACTATGGAAGGGGCATAACCAGAGAATTTTCAGAGAGAAGGAAATTATAGTGGAAGCATTAAAATGGAAGAATGAATTTTTCCCAATCAAAACACTCAACAATAAGGTGTATGCGAGGTGCTCAAAGGTTTTTTCAATTTGGGATGATTGTATGGGGAAATGTTGGGTTGGGCTTAAGGTGCCCATTGCTTTTGGTTCATCGGGTGTGTTGGATGGGAAGTTGAAAAGAATGCAAGCTAAATGGACTGCCCCCTAGTAGGAGGTTGAAATTAAACTTTGACAAAGCTGCCAGGGGTAATCTTGGATGTGTGGGGCTTGGTTGCATCTTGAGGGATGAGAAGGGTGATGTGGTTTGGGCTCTTGTTGTGTCTAATGGGTTTTCATCTAACAACGATGTGGAATATTTGACACTAATTAGAGGTTTGGAGGATGTGTCAAAAGAAATTAGAAGGATATTGACATAGAAAGCGATTCTTTAATTTGTATTAATGGCATTCGAAAGAAAGGTTGTGCTAATTGGAATCTTGAGAAGTTGGCGAGACAAGCTTGGGTATTCCTAGATAATTTAAACTTTTTTATTATGAATGTTTACCGAGAGGCTAATGGTGCAGTTGACTAGCTTGCCAATTTGGGAGTGGATGGTCTTGGGTTAGATACTTCAGTGATCGACCACTCAAGTTATGAACCCAACATAATTTTAAATAATGAGAAATACATATGAGCTGATGGGTTGTCTTTTGTTTATTCTTCTCATTCCCCATGTCACACTTTGGCTTGTACATTGGTTTGTGATGGGTGTATTTTTCTGTTTGGTGTGTGGAGTGTTGTGTTGTAGTGGGCTTTGTGGGTTGTTTTGTGAGAGTCATGTACACTTTGCTTCCCTAATGTCTATTTTTCATGGGGTGGATGGTTGTTGTTGGTGGGTGCGATGAAATGTTGTCTTGTGGGAGCTATTCGATTTCTTCCTTGAAACCTATGTGTAATTTATTTATTGTCTTCATCGGTGCTAAGGATATTTTTCAAGGGTTGTTGTTGGCTTTATCCCTAGCTTTGTTTTGGGATAGATACTAGTTTAGGTATCCTGAGGTTTTTGTTTCTCATGCAAAATATTTTGGGGTCTTGCACTTCCCTGCTCTATTGGAGCATCTCTTCGTTGGTGTTGATGGCCCGATGTGTCATCTCACACTCATTGTTGTAATGGCTATGTTTTTCTTTATAATTCAGGGATCCAACCCCTAAGGTGGTGCTTACTCAAAAGAAAAGAAGATAGAATAATTGATAAGCCTATGATAACATAACAAGATGAGAATGCATTAGTCATTTTTAGGTGTCTACATTTCCCCTCTTTGAGACAATATGTTTTATAACATTGTTTTAAAGAAGTAATGATGGTGATGTGTCTTAGTGTTCCCTAATAATACCAAGGAATGTAGGTATGATGCCCCCTTGAGAGATTAGCCAAGAAAGAACAATATTTCTAGTTGAACAATATTTCTAGTTGAGATCATGAAAGGACAGATAGGTTAGGTAAGCAAGACATGACTGATAAAGAAGCTAGAAAAGACACTAGGAGAGAAAAGAAACAACTAAGGAGGGCTAGGGATGAAAAGCTAGGATTGAGAGATCTATATATGGGAAGGTCAAAATAACTTATTTGTACTCTCGTTCTCAAAAAAATAGAGAAACCTCTAAAGCATCCAATTTTTTTTGACGTGATGGTAGACATTCCAAGGATGATTCACCAAGTGGAGCACATGCGGCTCTTCGAGCAACCAGTTGGTGCAAGACTAGTGGTAATGGCCTTATCCTTGGGGCTTGACAGGTAGATATAGGTGCATGTATTAGTTGTAGAAGTAGGAAAATGCAAAAGCACAACATTAGGGTATAACTGTACTAATGACACGATATTATGATTTTGACAAGTGGGGTTGCACAAATGATGCAAAATACACATTTGATAAGAAACGTTGCACAAGTGAATAATAAAACTATGAAATTATATAATTATGTAATTGATAGAAAAATTTCTATTAATGATAGGTTATGTTATGCAATTTTATGAAATTGCAACACAAATGATCAAATATTGTGCAATTGATGAAAGTGCGTAAATAATGAGAAATACAACGAAATTGATGGAAATTGTTGTGGAATTGATAAAATTGCACAAATGAGGGTTTAGGTTACACAAATGATACAAATTTGGGATAGATCAAAAAACATTAAAAGGCTAATGTCATGCAATTGGTGAATGTAGGAGGATTCAGATCAGCTAATGTCACGAGAGCAACATTCAATGACCATGCTATTAAGATCATAGTTGAGCAAGATGAATGGAGAATTCCTAGGCATGGTGGGATTATGGCATGCCACATACATGCTTGAGATCAGGGCTAATCTAGCCATGATGATAAATGGCACAATGAGAATAGTACATTCATCCTACCAACTAGAGAGGCCATTGTCACGCTAGAGGATGTCATGAGGATCCTCAGGATTTTGATCCATGGAGAGCAAGTAGTATATACCATTGACTTGGGAGAGAGTGCATTGAGCAAAGTCTTCCTTATATAATGACCTAGGAATTGAGGATGGAGAGGTGGAAATACGGTGATCCATGGGAAAGTTTGAGCCACTACCATTAGTACTAGTTGGCGTGATTGGAGGGATACTTGTTCTTGATCAACGATCTTGGAATTTTCCACTAGCTAGGGGAGGGCGTTGGAGAGGATGATGGAGGAGGGAGTGGTATATGCATGGGGACCATGTGTTCTTACACATTTATACCATGAAATGCACAAGGTAATATACAAATATAGGTCAAGCCTAGCATGCATGAGTGACACTACTGCACATATGGGTGTGGGAGCACATAATAGTTACTTGACCAATGATCTACAAAGTGTGGGGATCAGGATTTCCCTCCATATGCATGTATATAGGCTTGGTTATACACAAGCACCTAGGAGATATGACAATTGAGATGGGAGTTGGATGAATTAGACAACTTCATATGGACATCATGGAGGGATTGTGAGGTCTAGGATGAAGATGCTGAGCAACTACGCTAATATAGATAGTTGAGATACTTGATTGGTAGAACCATACACATTATCAAGAGATATATGTCTGAGAAAGTGAAAATATAGTTTGGGATATGATAGGGAGTACCTATTAGAGAGGCTATGTTTTCTAGGATGTAGTGAGAGGTTGTTGATTGGGGGCCTATGATTTATCCTAATACAACTATTACAAAGTTTGATTCTTTGACTCTAGTACCATGGGATGTACAGGAAAATGTGGTAGATGTAGTGATAACTACTAAGTATGAGACATTATGGTCTAGAAACAAGCCCACCAAATTGACTGGACTAGGGGAGTTGATTAGATAGCCATAGGTAGGATTTTGTTGAGGGCGGTGAGTTAGGTAGTAGAGGAGATAGATTGGAGTAGTGGTAGGGGGAGATGGAGGAGATGACAAATGAGGGGAATCTTGGAAATGGAGGAGATGGAGGATGAGGAGCCCATCCAATGGGACAAGGATAGGTATAACCACAGGGAGAGGGGGTACCCAAATATAGGTAGATACAACAATCTGTGAGTGAGATGAGGCTCGTCAACAAAGAGCCAAGTCTAGGGCAGATAGAGATCAGGTGAGAGTTAAGAGACGACCTACAAATGTAGGTGGCTCAAATTACCACAAAAAGGGTAGGCTATGGGCATAGTTAACCTAGACATTGACACATTTGGCTCAAGTTACTACTAAGAGGGACTCTGAGAGAGTTAGAAGACAACAAGAAAATGCCACAGTGGAGATACCAACTAGATAGGTTATGGATAAGGTGAGGAGGATCACTATGGAGGCTATGTACTATAGTACCCTCTACAAGGGGAGGTGCTCAAGGAGAAACACACTCCACCATACTCGGTCAGGACATAGACAATGTTAGGAGGATCTCAACCAATGAGATTGGGTTGCCAGGGTAGCATGGGATCGTCACTGCCACGATTGCCAGTAGGATAGGGAGAACTAGGAGGTTCACTTGGACACTTCGAGGGAGGGAGCTCTACTCAAGGATAGCTTATACACATGTATATATTTGTATCATGATGTAGAAACCATGCATATGGGCTATCTATATTTGTATTGATATGGCTCATGTAGCCTATGTATAGATATTGTACACTTTGATGTATACATGAGATTTTATTATTTTTTACTCATGTAATGCCTATGATACTTATGATGATTGATGCATATTTATTTTATATTTTGTTGTTATGATGTAATGTATGTTATAAATACTTATGATGGTCTAATGTTATTGTGTTATGTATGATTATGATGCATGTGTTATGATTACAATACTAGGATGTATGCTAATAGTTCTGAATGCAATATATTCAACAAAATTAATCTCCACCAAGGATAAAATATCAAAATGAAACCTATAAATGGGAAATATAATGAATAGTGATATGCAAGATGGATGCCAAATGAAAGGACACTTTGTGATTTTGGTTATACCAACATATGTGAAGAGAAGTCCTATTTTGGTATAGAAAGTGGATATTATGCACCAAGTTATGAGGAAAAAAGATGCCTTTTTGTATCCCATGCATGAAATTTGACACAAAAAATAAAGAAAGGTTATCCTTATACACTAAATTTACCCACCCTGTCTGAATATATGAGGAAGTAAGACTTAGAGCATGATTATCCCAATGCATAAAAGGTATGAAGAACCTATTATGTAAAGGATGTATGTGTATACCTGAAGATACCCCAATCACATACAAGGTAATTAAATGCCATGTACACCAACCCTGTCCAAATATGTGATAAAGTGAGACTTAGAACATGAAAATCCTAGTACACAAAAGGTATGGAGAACCTTGTTTGAATCTAATATCCTATATCTTACATTTACCACCTTGATTTCCACTTACTCCTTGTTATGCTTCTAGTTTACTTGATCTTACGATGTCTCTATGTTCCCTATGTTTCATGATTATTATAATTACAAGCCATGGTTACTATTCTTATCTTTGATTTGATCCTCATACTTCTCATGTTTACATCTTGTGCTTTGTGTTGTGTCATTTATATGTTTTCTATACTAATCATTCTCATATATTGTGATTCCATGTTTATGATCCTTGTTATTATTATATCCCATGCTCACGTGCATTACATGTTTATGATCCTTATCCTATTTATATTGAATATGCACCTATTTTGTCATCCTTTTCACACTTATATCCTATTCTTCTGATTTTATGATCACTGCCATTCTTATTATTACATGTTTATGATCATTATCATGTTCATATCTTATGATTGCATATTATGGCCCTTTTCAAGAAAATATAATTTACATCCTATCTATGCCTACATGATGCTTATTTAGCATTTATGTCTATCCTTATCTTTTCATTTGCCTCCACTAGGGGCAACCCTAGGTGCATCACATCTCCTTACATTTATGTGTCTACTTCCTTATCACATACTTGTTGCTTGAAATGCTTATTGTGACCACCATGTTATATATTTCTATTCATTACATGCTTGATGTGCCATACATGGTGTTATCTATACATATTTCTTACATGCTTGAAGTGCTTTACATGATGTTATCATTGATAATTGTTAGATATTTAAGGTGCTTTACATGATATTATCATTGAGGTCTCACACAATGTTATCTACACACATTTCTTACATGTTTTATGTATTTTACATGATTGGTGATCTTTACATAATTGATGTTCCTACATGATGTTATCGTTGACAATTATTACATGCTTTACACAATGTTTTTCCTCCTTACCTCCAATAACTTGCATCCTTTATATGCAACCAATTAGAGAGGGCACATATTGTCATTCACATTTCTTCACGAGTTTGATTGTAGTGATATTGCTATGATAGTTATAATATATTTGGTACCAAATAGAGCTTCATAATCATATCTAGATGGAGTAAACATCCTCAGAGTTGAAGACCTTATTATGCTATCTATAAACTTAGATCTTATTCAACTTGATTGGAAGCCTTTTACACCTATCTTCTTGGTTAGATTCCTTTTATATCTCCATGTAGTTAAATTTTTTATCACCTTCTATAATAGGTAGGATCTCCCCCTACTCTTTTTACTTTTCTACGAAGAATTTTAGTTGGTTGTGATTATGTTTTTTTTTTAATTCTTGATAGATTCTATACTCATTGCAATTTTTTCTTATGAGTTTATAAGTTCTCAAGATAGAGTGCTTATGGCCAAGAATACACATGATCCACATTTATGATTTATTACTTTATATACAAATACATATCCTTTAAGTGTCTAAAAGATAATAATTTTTCATGTCGATTGCTTAATTGAGGGTGTACCTATATTTCTATTTCCCAAGTGGGAAAATCACAAACTACTTTGAAATGCATTTTCCTAGTAGCTCACATGCAAGTCGAAGTGGGGGAAAATTGTAAGTGAAAATTGCATACCCACACCCTTTTTCCTTCTATTTTGGGTCCATAATGATTAGGTTGTCCTTAAATGCATCAACTAGTGTTTAAGATCATACTTTTCACATCGAAGTTGGCAAATGACATCATTTGTGCTTAATATTGATATCACTCTATCTTAGAAATCACCCCATCCCTAAATTAGTGGTTTGAAGTCTTGATTTAGGTTCAAATATGCAAGAGTGATCTAAGTAACCTTTGTGCCTATGAATCTAAACAAAAAAAAATCAAAATTCAAAATTTAAATTCAAACTCTTGCTACCTTTTCTCACTTGATTGTTATAGGAAACCTAAAATACAAATTATCCAAGTTGCATGCTATAGTGGTGCGTTTAAAGTCTAAACCTAATGTAAAATAAATCATCTAGAGAGCACCAATTTGATCTAGTGCACATCTAGCTTAACTAAGGAGCACATCTAGAACTCAATTGCAAGTGGATAAGAGGACAATTACATCAACAATGCATCATCATCCTCAAAGTAGACTACATTTCTTCTTGTTGTACTCAACATTGAGTTATTGCTATTGAATCAATCTCTTTGGGATTATACTAAGGAAAATTCGCCCCTTGTGTTTGAGCATATTCCATAAAAGTATTTATCAACATCACCTATCCTCACCTAGACACCATAAATTGAGGCAAATGTGTTCTAGTCTACAAATTTGTCCTTGATCAAATTTGGGACTTGTATGTTCAAATCCATGCATTGAGTTCAAATACAAAGGATATCATTTCTACACTTGTAAAAGTGAACTCAAATAACACACAATCAAATTTAAAAGTCAACAATAGAGTAATATTTTAATACCTTAGTGAATCAATTCTTAACAATTAAGAACAATTTTTTACATGCATTTACATTTAAATTATTTGATTTTTTTCATTTATTTAAACTTTAATTTACCTTTTTTTTGGTTGTTGGAGGGTTTTATGTCAAACCCAGATCATTTTACAACGCGATAGAAGAGCAAAAATCTAAGCTAATACCTCTTTGACTAAGAGCCAAGGGTTGAGGGATATCCATTTTGCCAAAGTTGTCTAGGGCATGATTTTGGCCTCATCCCTTATGATGTCGTAAACTAATACCTATTTGACTAAGAGCCAAGGGTTGAGGGATATCTATTTTGCCAAAGTTTTTTAGGGCATGATTTTGGTCTCATCCCTTATGATGTTGAATGCCTTGAACTTAACGTCAATCCATTAAAAAAGACATACACCGTTAAAATTAGAAGTATTGATACTATGCCTTGAACTTAACAAGACTTGATCCTCCATGTGCTCATTCAAAACCATTCAACTTCACTAATAGAACAATGACCCTTCAACATTTAAAATTTATTTTGATAATTAATCCCCTCATTTTTATATAATTTAATTTTATATTAAAATTGTTTAATTAGCCTCCCTTAAGATTATATATATTAAAAATACAGCCTTCCTAACCTAACCCTATATAATTGCATACTTAGGGTTTTGTGATTTCATTTGTTCTTCAGGGTTGAAGCGGTTGCAGACATGGCCGAACAGGTATGCTATTGAATATTTTCTCAGTATGTTTGCAGATTTCATGGTTTTGATGACGGCTAACAGTTCTTTACGTCTTGTATTAACAGACCGAGAAAGCCTTTTTGAAGCAGCCCAAGGTGTTCCTCTGGTAATAGCCTGTAGCGGTTTTTATTTGTTTTCGTTCAGCTCCATTTTTCGGATCTGCTCATCCACATTTAAAAACTAAAAAAATATGTCTCAAATCGTGTAATTGCAGTTCGAAGAAGTCTGGGAAAGGGAAGCGACCAGGAAAAGGAGGAAATAGGTTCTGGAAGAATATAGGTCTCGGTTTTAAGACACCCAAAGAAGCTGTTCAAGGTATTTTTCAGATCCTGCTAGCAACCTTGTTTGTTGCTTTATGTTTTTACTATATTAGCAAACTCAAATTTCTCATCTTGTTTTTGTCCTCTTTCAATAAAGTAGTTTTACATATCTGTCTTGATGAGCAAACCTCAGTTTAATAAATCGAAGCTTCCTTACTAAATTCTTTCCAACTTGAGGCCATAAAAGAGGCAATGAATTAATATCCGTGTTATATACAAGGTAAAGCCAGTAACAACATGGATATCCTGTTATGTTGGTAAAATGGTCCATTTAATGGTGTTATGAAGCATGCCACAGATTGACAGAATTCTGATAATTTTGTTCCTAATATTTTCATTGTCAAACTCAAACACGAACATGAACCTTGTGAGATAGGTTAGGAACTTGACCGCCACAAACCCCAGTATCAGTGAAATCAAAGTCCAAGGAATCAAAAGTAACGAACCTATGATGCATGAGAAATGCCTTTCTGTAAACAAACCTGAAAAATGCTTGTAGACTTTTTTGTGACATGTGAGATAACTGTACACTTTCATAGGTCATTCATTCGAATAACATGCTTCATTAGAATTCCGTTGAATTTATTGAGATGTTACTCGAGAAAATATTGCTCTTGAAAATAATCCTACTCGTGATAGGACAAACAGAAGGTGTTAGGTCACATATAGACGACAGGATTAATTTTTTTTTGTGTTCCGTAAATCACTGCTAAGGGGCAGCACCCATCGCTTTTTTACTGGAGCTATGAACCAGTGTCTCATCCCTGATATCTCCATAACCACCACTGCCACCACCACCATAACCACTGCCGCCGTCACCATATCCACTGTCGCCGCCACCATATTCACTGTTGCTACCATCACCATATCCACTGTCGACGCCAACATATTCACTGTTGCTACCGCCGTATCCACCGTTGCTGCTGCCTTTGTTGACCCTGCTGCCGCTTTCTCCCTGCAGCAATCCCACTATCCACCATGGGATTCGAACCTTAGACAGCCCAACTGCTGCCCTTGCAACTTAACCGTTGCACTGTGGTGTCAACCCCGACAGGATTAAATCATTAAATCTTTATTTGCATTGTAATTGTTTGTTAACTAGCTTAAGTGAGCTCCAGGTAAGTAGATATCAAAATGGGTTTAAGTTTCAGAAGTTTATCTAGTTTATCTAGAAGAGTGATTTAATGGCCCAGAAACATTAATTTATTGAAAATCCAATACAGGCCTTACATCTGTTTCAGATAGTCATTTTAAACTTTAAAGAGAATATTTTGGTTTAGATGTCCTTTAGGCTATTGTGGAAGCTGTCTGAAAATAAAACTGGTCTGTCTGATAATCAAAAACTTTGTGCTGCAGAATTATGCATGCAAAATCTTTTTATTTTCTCTTTGTAGTCATCAAAACTATAAAAGGTTTTGGAATATTTTGTGTGAGTTAAATTCATGTAACTTTTCCTTTTTGGGATCCAATGCATGTATTCTGAATGCCAGGGACATACATTGACAAGAAATGCCCATTCACTGGAAATGTGTCAATCAGAGGTCGTATTTTGACTGGAACATGCCACAGTGCAAAAATGAACCGTACAATAATTGTTCGCCGCAATTATCTCCATTTTGTCAAGAAGTATCAAAGGTAAGAATCAACACTAACTGCCAATTTCAACAGCTCATTTTAATCTCTAGTTTAAACAGAGGACAAGGTGATTAATATGTGTGTTGGATGCAGGTATGAGAAGAGGCACTCAAACATACCTGCACATATTTCACCTTGTTTCCGTGTGAAGGAAGGGGATCATGTTATAATTGGGCAATGCAGGTGTGGATTGAAAATCTCTGTATAGTTCATTGTTACTGAATCTGTTAAAAAAGATTATTTTATTTATCATGAAGTGCTGATTTTCTTTTGTGAGATCTGGGTAAATAAATCATATCTCTTTCTATTTTCAGACCTTTGTCCAAGACTGTTAGATTCAATGTCTTGAAGGTGATACCCGCGGGTTCTAGCAGTGGGTCAGCAAAGAAAGGCTTTGCAGCAATCTGATTATACCCACTTAAAACTACAACATGCTTTATGATTTTGTTAAGTAGCACTAAGAAAGGCTTTTTGACAGTCTTTTTGCGGAGAGAAAGATTTGATTCTAGTTTGTTCAATATTTTTTCTTGTTTAATTTCAAATCATCTTTGTAATGGGTGATTTATATTGTCATTCCTAAACATTGTTGAGTGTAGGGAAGAATGCAATGTTTTTTTTTTATGTTCTGTGCATGGGTACAATTCCTAGTGTTACGTGGTTGAATGTTGTGTGAATGCAGACAATTCATTGTGCTTTATGAGTAATTTTCAAACAAGGTCAGGTTACAGAAATGAGTAAGGTTTTGGCTCTATAGAAGCACAAGTTAAGACTTAAAGGATGGACGCTAGGTCTGTGCCTGCAAAATGTGTGGGAAATGTTAGTAAGCTATTCTCATGATATATATTCCATTAAAGGCATGTTAGAAAATGGTAGAGTGAGGCAGAGGCACTTGAAAAGAATTCACGTGGTTTAGATTTTTGTTGAAAAATACTTCTAGAGATTGCATTGAAAGATGTCTTTCTATTAATGATTGAATAGTGAGCACCTTGCAGTTCATTTTCAAAGATGGAAGTTTTGATGGCTGCTATGCATGTCTTGTTAACCTCTAATTCCAAGGGCTAGATTTTCCCATTTTGTCTATGTGGACAAAAGATGATTTTGCATCAACAAAACCCACCGTTCGGAATGCTAATGGTACGTAGAATTGTAGTCTCAAATCTACTGACCATGTGTTTGGTTTGATTTTATATTTGATTCCATTGTGCAAATAAAAATTGAAGCTAGATACTTATGGTAACATTAAATAAATGACCCACTAGACTTGAACTACTTTGGCAGAACTTCAAAGATAATCATTTATGTGCTTTGTTTGAGTTGATTAGTTGTACGTTGTAGCTGTCAATTTTTGCATAGTTGCAAGTGGAAGGTAATGTTCGGATGCTCCATGATAAGTTCAAAATATATGTAAAAGCATTTATTTTTTTGTCTTCTCTATAGTTGGTATCATGCTTGTCAAAGTCCATTTAACGCATCTTCTGGTAAAAGTATTGATTATATTGTTTTTGTAACTAATAATGTAAATAAATGTCTGAACCACTGAACTTTGTAAGGGTGCTGTCCCTCTAATACCTCTCCGAGTGCCCAATTTATGTTGATGAGCTGCAAATGCTTCTACCTTATAATTTTTATTAACTTCCCAGTGCTCTCTCACATTCATTATAGTTGTCGCCTGAGATTCGTCTTTAATAATTCTTTGTTTTTATGGCTTAATTGATTTACTTTTTTCTGCAAAAGTCCCGTGTGACCTTGACTAATGAGTTGAGTAAAAGCCATTAATGGTGTGCAAATATAAGCTTCAGCACAAATGTAGCGGTGGTTAGTGGTATCTTCCTTTGTACTCTCTTACCTTGTACATTTGTGCAATCCTGGTCGGATGTGAGCAGGTTCTAGTGTTTCTATATGATGAATATGCTGTCATTACCCCATTGGTCCAAGATACCGGTAATTAAATACAATAAATTGGGAGGCCCTATTTACCAAACCCAAAAGCTTTGTTCCTATCTATCTGAATTAGTTAGGTGATAATTGTGCAACCAAGTATTGAGTTTCGCAGTTAATAGCAAGAGATTTGAAACAGCACCAACTTTGCATAAAACTGATCTTTACCAGAATGTGCTAATTTTGAAGTTGGAGGACACACATTAATGAACAGAAGATAAACTATTATAAAGCTGCCTTATGTGATTGTGTTGAATTAACTTGAAAATGCCCCTGAGCAGAACTGACTCAATCCGGTCAGTAAAATTCCATGGAAGCCAAAAGCAAATTCCGTCGATGGCAAATTTGTTCGAGCGGCAAGTGCAATAAAAGCTTATGGTGGCAGTGTGTTCCACGAATCGTATGATTGCACGACATTTTGCAATTATTTTGAAATACGACGAAAATGATTTTAAGATGCAAGAATCTAAACAGAACTATACAATAGCAGCATTAATCGTTTGGGGAAAAAATCGGCAAAACCAAAAGTTTCCGATTTTTGAAAAAATGGGGAAAAAATGGGATTTACAAAAAGACACAAAAAATTGAAGAAAAATGCTTTTTTTTTTTACATTTAATGGCATTTTCATAGCATACAGACATTGAGAGCAAATAAAATGCAGAGTTCAATCCATGAATTATAGAAAATAGATTTTTGTTGGTTATATTCATATCGTTGATTACATTGCACAAAACATACTACAACTGCATGAATATCAGATGGTGACAGTTGTCTATGTTACCACATTTTTCATACATGTCTACCAAAGCATTTTATCAAACAGTTCACTGCCTTGCTGCTATGGCTAAAAGCCTTAAACAGGTGCTTTTGAACAAGTTAAGTATGCTTGGAAAAAATCTATCAAAGCAAAATAGTAAGCAATAGCATAGACAAGGCAGTGAACGGTTTCAAAAAATGTCTCAAAGAAATGTGGTCTCATGGTGATGGAATGCCATGACAATCCATAGCAATTTGCTTGTCATGTCATTCGTTAAGGCATTCCATCACTATGAGACCACATTTCTTTGAAACATTTTTTCAAATAGTTCACCACCTTTTCTATGCTACCACATTTTTCATACATGGCTACCAAAGCATTTTATCAAATAGTTCGATGCCTTCATGCTATGGCTAAAAGCCTAAAACAGGGGCTTTTCGAACAAGCTATGGATGCTTTGGAAGAAATCTACCAAAGCTTAATAGTAAGCAATAACATAGACAAGGCAGTGAATTGTTTGAAAAAATGCTTCAAAGAAATGCAGTCTCACAGTGATGGAATGCCATGACAATCCATGGCAATTTGCTTGTCATGGCATTCCATTGTCATGGCATTCCATCACCATGAGACAAAAAGCCTAAAACAGGCGCTTTCAAACAAGCTATGGATGCTTGGAAAAAATCTATCAAAGCATAATAGTAAGCAACAAGCCATGGTCTCATGGGTTTTTTTTGCGCGAAAATCAGCCTGATTTTATACACGTTTTTTTGCAGATTTTATACACATTTTTTTGGCGATTTTGTAGTTTGAGATGGAAAAAAATCATTGACCAAAAAGTCAGGGAATTTTTTAAAAATAGCGATTAATCGGGATTTTTTGTAGATTTATGCTTCTACAAACAACAATTAGCTGCGGTATGCATATCTTTAGAAGGGAAGAAATGCAACTAGAAGTCTTCTCATATGCCTCTTCTAGTGTTGCATATTGTAACATAAATTTAAATTTTTACGATGTGACGACGGGGTGTGAATGAGGCATTACAATTGATCGTCGTTTTGAAGTACTCGATACATAATTCCTTAATGATACCTTGTTTTCAAGCGCCCAAAGTTGTATTGTAGTGCCATTAAAAAGGGTTAGTAGGCGACAAAAGATGAAAGGGGACCCGATTTCCTATTAATTGAAAATTGTCTTAAGAAATCATCTTACAAATGAACGTGTGAAAATAATTTGTCATCTGAATGGAAACCAGTGAGAGATGTTAAAATGCAAAAACTGAACAATTTATTGAAAGAAACTCCAAAGGCATGTCAATCTACCATTAACAAGCAACAAATTTGAAAATAATTGATGCTTTACCTAGTTTTATATATTACAATTTGAAGATAAGTGACAAGACAACCATCCCAGCTTATTGGGTTCCTAACAACAACCATACATCTATGTTGGGGTCATATATTGATTGCAGTGCAAGAAGATACTTGGACCTCTCGAATTTGACTTTCTAAACACAAGGACTTACGCCTCTCAACTTCTCTTCTAGAATTATGCAGCCTACATCCCAATTATGTGAATGATTAATATATGACAAGCATAATTAAATAGTCTTGAGTCAAGATTCATGCAATGTAACATAAACCTTGCCAGATCTCAATAAGCAACCTATATTATTCTTTTTCACTTCCCCATCTTGTTGATTGGGTGTAAGACTTATAGTACTTTGATGAATGATTGCAAGATCCTTATATGATAAATCTCCGTTTTGTCTTCTTGTGTATAAAACATCTAGTTCTTTGAGGAATGATCCTACGTTCCTTAAAAAAAATCAAATTTATTGCTCATATATAGTCTCCACCATTATCAATATGGATAGCCTTAATTCACTTCCCACACTAATTTCTAACCATTTCTTCAAAGGCATAATGTTATACCCACACTAATTTCTAACCATTTCTTCAAAGGCATAATATTATAGATCAACAATACCTAAATCTAGAATATTCATCAATACATTTAAGAATGTACTTAACACCACCATATGAAGAAACAGCCAGTGCACAAAAATCTAATAATAGAAATACTCTATTTTCCTTTCCCCTTAAGGAATGAATCTTTATGGTGTTAACTAGCCACCATCATGTACACCACTAGGAGGTGAAAGAGATGAAGGCTATCCTTTCATAAAACCTTTAGATGACACAATAATTAAAATAACCCCTAGTTTATGTTAACACCATCATGTACACCACTAGGAGGTGAAAGAGATGAAGGCTATCCTTCCATAAAACGTTTAGATTACACAATAATTAAAATAACCCCTATTTTATGTCCATACGAAAATGTTACAATTTACTAATATAACTAGCATTAGCAAGCAAGGCCTTCTCTTCATTTTGTGTTATCTATGAATTTTTCAAACTAGTAAAGGTTTGATTCATAATCCACATCCTTATGGAAAAAGTCTTCTAAAACTGCCTTTCTTGTACTAGAGGAATACATTTTCATAATTTACATCTATTTATGGAATATACTAAACATAGAAGCTATCTTTTCTTGTGAAGTCCACATGAACACACTCCTAGAAGATTCCTTTGTCCCACTTTTAAATGCCTTCATTTTTTTTTCCTAAGTCCTTAAACTTGCTAAAGTTTACATCTTCGGCATTCTTATCTTTTCCAAACTAACAACACTTCAATGATCTCTAGGTGCTTTTTTTCTTGCCTTAAGGTTGTGTTTTCTTTTATATTTTCTTTGAGACATTCCTTCAAATTGGAGATAGGAAACTTGCTTTGACATTTATTGTAATGCCTATACTCTAGTCTTGAAGAATCTCTTTAACTCTCTCTCTATGTTGGAAGTTGTTTGATGGGCCTATAAAGGGGAAAAAATGATACTTTTATCATATTAACTATGAGTTGGGTTGTAAAATGCTAATTTACAAGAAATTGAAATATCAAATTGATAATTGAATTCAAAATTATAAATAGCAAGAAAAAGGAATTTGGCATTAGAAGATATAGAAATAAATTACAAGAAGAATAAAATGAAAGACGATATAAACACCAAGTTATTAAGTGATGTTATCATACACTTGAATAGTTATAATGCAATTAATACCTTAATTGCTTAAAAATATTTAAGTGAGTGAATTTTATATATAATCAACCTCAACTAGGACATGCTTTGTGTGAATTTATACGTTTAGTCCATTGATTAGCAATGTAAAGGGTAAAAACATGGCCATTAATCTGAATATCAAAATATTATATATAATAAACATAATATATATGAGAGATAAGTGATGGGCCATATAGTGTTAGTGAACACAATCTTGATACAACTAAATTTAATAATCAACAATAAACACCTATGTGGGATCTCCATTTTTATGTTTGGCCATTACATAATCAATATGGCTGATAATGGTGCAAGTGTTTTGGTTAATGAACCATGATGTGCATGTTTCATTGTGTTATGGTAGAAATTACTTTCTAAATTTTAAGTTCATAATGACCAATATGGAATCAAGTGGGGCTTTAATTAGAGGTTTTGGTGGAGGGAAGAAAGGAGGATTCATTCTATTCTTCACATAGACTTCTTCTATGTCTCAAGGTAGAACAATTTTTTGTAGGTTGATGTCCAGACTAGGTAGTTGGTATAGTTTTGAATATAGACTTAGTGAAATCATTAAAGCCACCCCAAAAACATGAAAAAATAAATGAAATTGAATGAAAAACAATAAGATTATAATGTTCCTTACCTCTCCATTGATATGGCATGGTTGGGAAATGATTGGATTACCTCAAAAGAGAAAAAAATTGACCTTTGATTTCAAATATGAAAGGAAACAAAAAATAATATATAATCATATATTTAAAAATATATATATAAATATATATGCAATTAATCTTGAAATCCTAATATTAAGATTTACCATATAGATGTTTTTTATTTTTTCATACATGTAAAACTTCAAATAAAATGCATGTTTTAAGTTCACAGTGGCCATTTTTAACCACTATCTTTGTTTATTAATCCATGGAAGACGACAAAGATCAAAGTTAGTTTCATAGAGGTTTCTTTTGATGAGAGCAAGTTTAATTCAAAATTTAATTTGTTATTATTATTTGTATTCCTCTCTTTCCAATATTTATCTTCCTAAGTTTGGCTATGAATTGTGCTCCATTGTACCATTGATTATATTATTGTGAGGAAGATGATGACGATTATTGAATACGTTACAAATAATATGGATAGTCTTGTGAATTCTCTTTCTTAGTGGTATAATTTAGCAATGTTGAGTATAAAAGGACCTATAAGAGAATTATAGGGCATGATGCCATTGGTATTACTAATAATGTTAAAGGAAAGGAAGCCTCTATACCTTCTACTTAACTTTGATTTATCTTGTACCAATTTTATTTGTGATTTTTTTGTATTTGAGATCCCTACACAACATTAAAATCTTGTTAGCAATATGATTTATCATATTTTCTTTAATTATTCATAAATATTTATCTCCTAGATAAATATTTAAAAATATATACTCCTTTTATACCATTTCAAATTTAAGGATTACATGAATATTTTCTTAAACAAAGATATACTCTGAATACAGGAAAAAAACTAACCTATTGTTGCTCAATCCTTTACTCTAAAAAATAGTTAATAAAGACAAAATATATTAAAAGAAATTTAGAAAACACACATCCAAGAAGAATGTGATGAATTATTCCCTTATCTCTTAAAAATAATTGAAATAAGAGGCTTCATGACAAATAAACCCATAAAATAATGTGGAATGATGAAAATAATAATACAAAAGATTTGAACGATTAAAAACTTTTCAAAATCAATCTAGAGCCATATTAATAAAAATAAAAAAATAAAAAGGAGGCGAGTTTGAATAACCACTGCAAAGGAATTATAAGAATTAGACAAAGGACTTAAGAATTTTTTTTACATTCAAAATATATATTTTAGTCAAAATGTAATGGAAAGAATGAACCCATTTGATTTGTCACAATTATACTATAATTGACTAATATTATTCTTATAATTATATTATTGATTAATTAATATCAATTTTAAAACATGAATGAAAGATATAAAACCATTGATAATAAAATATGCCTCATAATTTGTTAAAGGAATTAGAGTTGTCACTATCATTTTTATTCAGATATTCATATTGTGGTAGAATTTTTGAACATAATCATTTATTTATTATATATCTATATATATTTTGATACATAATAGTTGATTTGTATTGATTTTCAAAAAGGAGTACATTTTGTCTACTATGTAGGAATGCAAAAATTGCTCGAAGCTAGTGCAAGACCAAACCACATCCAACCCCAGAACCATAACTTTCGCCACCCTATACACTAACACATACATATATATTCTTTGTGACCCCTTATACCTACAAATTACAAGAAATATACCAGAGACCATAATAGTCACCCCATTGTTACTAGAGTACGTGACAACCAAAGATTACCATAAGCAAAAAAACTAAACATAGCCCCCCGACACAACCTTAACTAGTTTGACCATCGCCCAAGAAACCGTTGGCATGGGCAAGAGCTCTAAAGTCTGAAACCCAATGCCCAGCTTGAGGAGGGGGGAGCTTGAGAGCTCTGAATAGATAATCCATTGCAACCGCTGTAAGCTACCTATGTTCGACCAAAGCCATTCCTTTCAAATCAAGCAAGAATGGGAAATATTTGATTACCTCACCCGACATAGAGAGAAGACACATATCATGCAGGCGAGGAAGGCCCATACTAGGAGAGGCCACATACAACACCATATCCATGCCCTCCAACAAGTCTGCGTAGAAGAGCCTTTGAACCAACAACTCTGCCTCCCTTTTTGACATCCTAATGTCTAGTAAGGATGCCAAGAACTTGGAGGTGATATTGGTGCCAACCCTATAGTCTTCCTCATCTTCCAAAAAACCTTTCCCAACTGTTAGGAACTAGATGAAGAATAAAAATAGAAACATAAATGAAACATGTAACATGAACACAATCACAACACAGTGATTTACCCTAGAAAACCCCAAACCAGGGAAAAACCAGCAATGAAGATCTTCATATTAACCCTCAGCCCCAACTGGGCTAAGCCTGGAGCCTTCAACCAACCACCAATACAATGGAGTCACCAAGCCATTATATAGACTTCCATACATGCAAAACCATGGGCTCAAAACCACTTATGGTTAATCCACTAACTCTAACCCAAGAGCTAGTTTAACCCAACAATCCCCCCTTTAAACTTGGTCTTGGGGTTAGCATCAAACCCCCCTTCCACAAGCACATACCAGACCTTTCCTTTCAGGGATCGAGCAAGCCATACAAGGTCTTACAACCATCAACCCAAATACATGTATTAAATTTTACATACAACTCCATTACAATTTTGTTCTTGCTACAGCTAGCCTTGGCTGCGGGCACCTACATACAATGACTTTAACCAGGCAACATTCTTAGAGCAGCAACCACGACCAATCATGCACAATCGAGAGAAATCCAATTTCATCTTAGGAACTAGATGAAGAATAAAAATAGAAACATAAATCAAACATGTAACATGAACACAATCACAACACAGTGATTTACCCTGGAAAACCACAAACCGGGGAAAAACCAGCAATGAAGATCTTCATATTAACCCTCAGCCCCAACTGGGCTAAGCCTGGAGGCTTCAACCAACCACACATACAATGGAGTCACCAAGCCATTATATAGACTTCCATACATGCAAAACCATGGGCTCAAAACCACTTATGGTTAATCCACTAACTCTAACCCAAGAGCTAGTTTAACCCAACAATCCCCCCTTTAAACTTGGTCTTGGGGTTAACACCAAACCCCCCTTCCACAAGCACATACTAGACCTTTCCTTTCAGGGATCGAGCAAGCCATACAAGGTCTTACAACCATCAACCCAAATACATGTATTAAATTTTACATACAACTCCATTACAATTTTGTTCTTTCTACAACCAGCCTTGGCTGTGGGCACCTACATACAATGACTTTAACCAGGCAACATGCCTAGAGCAACAACCATGACCAATCATGCACAATCGAGAGAAATCCAATTCCATCTTGAAAGCCAAACAAGACCTCCATCACAACTAGAATGAGCACATTCACTGCGTCGCTTCGTTAACATTCCAGCTGCACACATGCTCAAACTTCTCCCATTCTCCAAGGCTCAATCTTCAGCTGATTCCTTCAGACTTCTTCAAGCTTGTCAAGTTAAGAAATCTTCACAGAAGAAATACCCAGAACCTTAAACACCAGGAAATCTTACATGCATCAACATGCAAGCACATGCAAGCCACATGCAAGTCCATGCAACACACATGCAAGTACATGCAACTCACAAACCTGCAGATGCAAGCAAAAAGAAAATCCCAAACCTTGCTCTGATACCACTTGTTAGGAACTAGATGAAGAATAAAAATAGAAACATAAATCAAACATGTAACATGAACACAATCACAACATAGTGATTTACCCTGGAAAACCCCAAACCGGGGAAAAACCAGCAATGAAGATCTTCATATTAACCCTCAGCCCCAACTGGGCTAAGCCTGGAGGCTTCAACCAGCCACACATACAATGGAGTCACCAAGCCATTATATAGACTTCCATACATGCAAAACCATGGGCTCAAAACCACTTATGGTTAATCCACTAACTCTAACCCAAGAGCTAGTTTAACCCAACACCAACACCATCTTACACCGCTAGAATGAGAGTCATACTTCTTCAAGATTCGTTTGAGGTGTTGGTCAGGATAGGGCCGTGAAAACACCATTTCCTTACAACACTTTCTGCAATGAATTGGCATTGTAGCGTAATGCTCATCAATGTTCAGATGACATCGACAACAAATTTTGATCTTTCCCCATCAAGCACCACTAAACACAAGCACAAAACACACAACTCCAAATTTGGTGAAAATGATAACAAAACACCTATGCTAGAGAATTTATCGAACTTTTGCATGGGGAATGTGCAATGAGCCACCTTGTGAATGATGTAAAATCCTCATCATCCCCAAAAAATTTTGTGAGAAGATCCTGGATTTAGAGTGAAAAGCACGACCATTCCTCCAAAATCATCCTTCGTATAACACCCTGTGTCAGCATAATTTTTGATGTGACCACAAGTATAATGAGAGGTGATGTAAAATGATACGACTTGGTCAAAAACACACGCTCCTATGGCTTAGTTGTCAAGTAATCGGACAACTTATGTTTCCAACACCAACACCTTACACTTGGCCAATAGTGGTGAAGTCGAGAAAAAACTGCCATGTCATCTTTATAGCCTCACACCCCCAAACACTACAACCAAAATGAATGAATCCATTACACCTTATAACCCCAAGCTCCCTCCACACCATTTTGATAGCTCACATCGTCCCAACCAAAAGGAGTCAACTGATTGTGTCACCCATGGACTCTCCACACACATTGATGTGGAGTCACCCATAACCACCCACTATTTATTATATATTATTAATACATTATAAATTAAAGATATTTATAAATATATAAATAATATATGAATTAAATAAAGATATTAAGCATTAATTTAAACTTTTAATTTTAAAGTTCATTATAAATCAATAAAGCTTTTAGTGTAAACAATGTGAATTAAAGGTAAATTAATTTAAAATTTGAAAGAAAATTATAAATTAGAATATTTTCTATCTTATTTGTGTAGATTTATCAATTCTTTTTTGTGATAGGATAAATATATCATTTGTGTATTTTTTAAATAGTGATTAGTTGAAGATTTTTTCATCAATGTATTTAAAAAAAATTATAAACTTGATTTAGAATCTAAGAACCATCAAAATAGAAGTTAAAGTTAAATTTTACAGACCTAACACCACACATATCCACCAAAAAAATAAATAAATAAAAAAACCAAGCAAACTATTTTAACACCCTATATAATATCATAAACTATTCGTAATAGTTTTTACTATGAAATGCTTGAATACAACCCAAACATTCAAAAAAATGTAATATGGGAGCCCCAACCCTTTAGATAAGCCATCACAAAATAAATGCTCAAAAATAGGGCAATAAGGCTCATGAGAGCTCAAGCCACATCAAGAACATACAAATGCCCCCACATAAATCTAGGATCAATGAGTATATTTTCCATTGAAAACTAGATTCTAATAGTCAAGGATCCATCCATATCCTTCGCTAAATCCCAAATCCTAACCCCTTACTGCTTGAGGTTAGGATTATGAATCTCCTTATAAACATACACAATAAACTTAACCACCATTTCTTCACCAGACTTCTAGCACTTCCTCTATTTTGGGGGAGTCACCACAATTTTCTTCCCCATATAGATTTTATCCTTCCCACTACCCACACAATGAACACCACACCCAAGAGTCATCAATAAGAAGCCAACAAAAATGTAGGAAAAAAAAATGTTGAAATGAGAAACAAACTATAGCCTTCATAACCATGTGATACATGTAGGGGCTTCCAACTCAAGCCAATCAATTCCCATGAATCTCTACCATCATTACAATGACGACTCACACTGCCATACCAACCTATTAACAAGTGATATAATAACTATTTTATAGGATAAATTCTATATTTTTTAGGGAAAAATATTAACAATTTTTTGTTGCACCATGATTACACCTTCATTTTGTTTTCCAATCATTTATCCAATTTCAAAGTATAATAAGACTATTTTTTGAAATGGATCTAAATTTGTGGAGCTCTTTCCTTTTGACATCCCTTCAAAATAAATGATTGATTTTTAGTGGTTATAAATGTATAATATGCTAGAGTTTTGTAAGATTATTGAAAAAATGTGCATCTAATTATGTGGTATGAGGGGTTTTTGATTGGATATACATAATTTCACTTTACATGCATACAATGCATCATAGTTAGTATCCAATTGTCCTCTACAATTATCACCTAGTTCCCAACTCATTCCCTTGTGTACCTTGCACTATTTTATATTTTTGTGCTACTATTTATAATCTTCTTTGGTGCTTTTGCATTTATTTTGTATCTTATCAATGAATACTTACATATAGTTAGTTTCTAAAAAAGCTCCTTTAAAGATGTTGGGGTCCAAATTTTTGGTCTTGCTTACAATGCTTAGGATATGAACATTTTGATGTTTTAAGTCATGATAGAGCTTTGGGGATGTGTAGTTATTGCAATGTTGATATAGAGCTTTGGTAATTGGGTATGAGTGTAAAATCAAAATCAAGCACAAAAGCAAATGAATGTTAAAAGCGACATGTATCCAAAAAATCAAGAGAAAAAAATAAATATGGATCTCAAAGAAAAGGGAAGAAATGAATCCCCCAAAATAAAAATGTCAAAATAAAGCATTCAATCAAAATCCACACATTGCATACAAAAAGTATGCACCACCTTCACAATTAGCATCAATTGCAACATGCAAAGATTCATAATCCAAAAAATATTATTATCCCTAACCCAAACCTTAATCCTAATACCAATTCCAAGTCCAACTTTATCGTCCAAGCCTAACATCCCCCATCCACATCCAAATTCCAAATCCATAAATCCCAATCTTAATCCAAACCTCTCGAATCCACACCTAAATCCTTAAATTCAAAATTCCACTCAACTTATCCTCATCTTAACTCCACCAATCCAAAACCTTGAATCCACCATATCCTTGTAGAAACACTTTACCACAAGGACTATGATGGTAATCTATCAAGATGTTCACATTTAGATAAGGCCAAACAAACTATCAAAGAGCATCATCACACTCACAAATTGTACACTAGTGCAATGATCCTAGTAAAGCAACTCCATCAAGCATGATACTATTAGAACATCATGACATAATAATTTAGATCAACTACGTTAGACAACCATGCACTTTCCATTTGAAGAAACATAAATAAAGAGTAATCCAAAATGTCAAAAAATCCAAAAGAATAAAAAATCAACAAAATAAAAAATAGTAAAAGAAATCAATTCATCCAATGGTGAAAACTACTTCTTGTAGCACCATGGAAAATTACCATGATGAAAATCTATTGATGGGAGTCATAAGTAAAATCAATCTATGCATACCATTACACTTGGAGGCAAGTCATCTAATCCATTCCATAATACCTATCCCTCCTATCATACCCATCCACCACATCTACATAATCTATTTAGTCATGCCTCATCAATCTTCCCTTTAACCTTAACAAGGATAGGGGCACAAAAATTAAATCGTGCTTTAGAAAAATCTTGAAAGTCATCCTTTAGACACACACCATCTAACATCATGTCATTGCCTATAGCACTATCAAACCTTGTATCTTGGATAAAACATGGTATCTCATTATGACAGAATATTTTGTAATCTCCCCTTACATTCCTCCATCAATCATCTCCTTTCCATTGCATTTAATTCCTCAACCATTCCATCTAAACCGCCTTCATCCTTGTCTTTATGCCTATATTTTCCCTTGCTATTGGTTCCACCATTGAGATGGCAACCAAAAGAAAATTCTTACACAAACATAACTCAAATCTGAAGCATGATCCCTAAAACACTTCTAGGTGCACACACTCCCAATCTAATCAAGCCCCACTCAACATCTCACTTCCATCTAAAAAAATCCACAAGCCTTGTTCCTTATCTTGCTTTAAGCTATGTTTAGTCCTAAATCAACCCAATCATCATCATTGGGATATATTATTCCCAATATTTATGTTGTTCTCCTTGTTAATAAGACTATCCTCATGTTGTTCTTATCATCGTCATCATCATAATCATAAAAACAATCTATATATTTTCCCTTAACTAGGAGTAAAATCTAATCTCATCCTAAACTATTTATCCTTTTATCTTGACCCACACCCCCATCCAATCCCCCCACCCACTACCTTGGCTTCAACATTGTATAGGGTATTAAATCATGTGTTTTTTAGGATGTGTGTTTGCTCATGTGTTTATGTTTGATTATTTCTTATAGTCCTAATTCTCCATACAAGACACCATCACAATCACCATCATTATCCATATGTTGGTGTGCCTTGACAACATGCCCATTTGATTACTAGGCTATTTGCAACACATTTATTTTTGTGTCATTCTATATGCAAATAGTGCATTTCCATCATGATCCCTTATACTCCTAGTGCATCATATTAGTGCTACAAAAAATAATATGTTCTTTACATAATATGCTACTTAGATAACAATCATCATTTTTATCATCTCCACCATCATTTCTCCTTTCAGTCATCCATCAATATCTTTGTTCCTCCTTCTCCCCCTAGGCTTGTTCTAGAGAAGGTTAAAAACTTTCCTAAGGTCTTTTTCCTTTCCTTGGAAGTTGGCCCTATGAAGGAGGACATTATTATCCCTTCCCATCCTATAGAGATGGACTAGATGAATGTGATCTTGGTGTCTTCAATTATGTTTCCCTTGCCTACCTCCCACAAGCTTTCCTTAGGGGGCTTTGGCGTGAGACTCTTATTTTCTCCATCTACTCCATATTCTTCAAAAAAGGATTAGGGCTTGTTGGAAGTCTGTATAGTTTGTGTTGCATTGATGTCAACCTTAGAGATGCTTTGATTTATTGAATTGTGTTGTCATTAGTAGTCTCATTGATGTCAACCTCTAGTGTTGCCTTGATAAGCATGTGTGTGGTTGAGTTGCTATATTGAAATTGGTTTGGTGGTGATGATAAAGTGTTGTAGATGACGTGTTGGTGTTTTTAGTGCTTGGTTTCCAAGTGATTTTGAGAAAACTTGAATAGAAGAGGAAACAATGTGGTAAAGAGTGCTTAGTATGGTAGAGTAGTGTTCTAGTTCTTCCTCCACATTTCTTCTATATTGAAGATCTACTTATGTGGTTCATATATGTTGATAAGAGGTGTTTAGAGGTGTTGTATCTAGAGTTTCTTTTCCTAGATCATAGTGCAGAGAAAGTTGTGTTCACCAGTGTGTGAATTGTGTAAGCAGTGTTGTTTGGGAGAAATGGATTTTCTCCGCATTTCTATGCAGTGTAGTTTATTGTCTTGCAAATTTTAGGGTGTTCTTACATTTCTCATATCTATCTTCCATCTAATTTATTCAAATTTTGGTGCTCCACAAGGTTGGAATCATCAGTTATAGTATATGGAAGGTTAACTAGGTGTACAAGATGAATGCGTTCTATAGGTAAAAGTTGTTGCAAAGGAATTTGTTGGATTTCAAGGTGTTGATGGAATATTACAAATTGTGTTTTTGTGTTGTCTGTGGTTCACATGGTTCACAAGTTGTCCTTGGATAAAAGGAAGTGTGTAATTAAATGTTCAATGGTCTTTACACAGGTTCGACTGACCTTGGGTGTTTACACTAATTGTAGAAATGCTTCGGTGTTTGTGGAAGTGTGGTGTGACATATATGTATGGATTTAGGTCTAAGTTAAGGTGTTATGTGGTCTGCTTTCATTCCTCTCCACTGCAGGAATGCTTAGTGTCGACATAATTTGAATTTGCACAGTTGAGGTGCATAGCTAACCTTGTAAAATATTTTCAAGGTTGAGGACAATATATGCACATGTTGAGTTTATGGAGGATGAGTGTATGAGGTGTGTGTGATGAAAATTTTGATGTGAAGTGTAGTGTGATATTTAATGACTAAGACTACTGAAAGCAGTGAGAAGAAGGTGCCTACATTCTTCAGAGAGAGTGCGAATGTACTAGTGGTGCAGTGGTGGAAATTTTCTGTTTCTCTGAGATATATTTTTGATTGTAACAATCTTATTTCTTCATTTCTATAATTTTGAAGTGAGCCCTTCTTTTTTTTGGGTAGTGGTCCCTTCGATAGTGAGCCTATTGTATTCGGTGTTGCAATTACTTTATATTGTGAGCTAATCCTCATCGTGGTTTTTCCATTCTTATGTTTTCCATGTAAATTTGGTGTTGTTTTGTGTATGGTGTTGATGTGTTGTTATTTCTATTATTTATTTTCATTCTAAATCATTATAACAAACTAAGGGTTAATAAGGATCTGAATGTTAATGAGGGTTTTGATGTTTTAATGAATAACTGATTCACCCCACTCTTAGTTGTCTTGTGCATTCAACAATTGGTATCAAAGCAAGGTTCCTTGGAAGAAAGCTTAATCGCTTGAGGTAGATTTGGGATGGCACACAAGGAGGCTCCTCTATTTGATGGATTAGATTATGTATTCTGGAAGACTAGGATGGAATGTTTCCTTGTCTAGCTATGGTTTGGAGTTTGGAAATCTATTGAATTTGGATATACTATGCCTACAAATGGTCCGAGCACTGATGATGAGATCAAGGCCTATGAGAACAAATGGAAATCAAGGTATGCTCTTTTGAGTGTTTTTTCTAATACTGAACTTGTGAAATTTATGAATCTAAAATGTGCTAGTGAGATCTAGAAGAAGCTGGAAAGTATCTATGAAGGAGATGAAAAAGTCAAGAAATCTAAGATGTAGAACCTAAAGATCAAGTTTGAAACCCTACAAATGTCAGAGGATGAATATATTACAATCTATATGCATAAAGTGGATGAAGTTGTCAATTCCATTAGAGGCCTTGGTGGAAAACTTGAAGAAGATGAGGTTGTAAAGAAGGTACTAAGAAATTTGCTTAAACTTACACTCATAAACTTTCTGGTATTGAAGAAGCTCAAAATTTAAATTTGTATTCTAGAGATCAGTTATTTGGTGCTTTGAATTGAGAGAGTTTGGTCCAAGTGATTCAAAGAATGAGTCTACTTTTAAAATTGGCTTTGAAGCAAAGAAGAATGATGAATTAGATCCGAATGATGTTGATGATGTAGAAGCAAATTTTGTGAGGAGATTGAAAAAGGGCATTAGAAAATATAGAGGTAAATTATCTTTCAAATGTTTCAATTGTGGAAATATTGGTCATTATGCTTCAAGATGTCCTATCAAAGGTTCAAAAGATAAATATAAGGAGAACAAAGGTAAACGAGTTAAGAGAAGTTATTATGTTAAAGAAGATGCCAATATATTTGATGATGAATCTAATTACCCTAATGATGAGGATAATGAATGCTTGTTCATGGCTCTAAATGATGAAACTAATTCTGCTAACTCTGAAAGATGTATGAAGGAAGGTGCTCCAAAAATAGGTCATAATATTAAAGGAGAAATGGTGATTGCTTTTTATGTTAGAGAAGAGAAGAATAACTAGATCATTCACAGTGGATTCTCAAATCATATGACAGGTGATATGAGTGTGTTAAACTTGAAAAGTTTGAAGGTGAGTTTAGTTAAGTTTGGTGATGATACATCTGCTAAGATATGTGGAAACGGTTTAATCAATTTTGATGGAAAGCATAATATAAATGATGTTCTTTATGTTAAGGGTCTTCGACATAACCTTCCGAGTGTAGGAAAAATGCATAGCAAAGGAATTAACCTTGTATTTTAGGATGATGGTTGTGATATCTGAAAAGGATCCAAAAGTTTGGTTGTTGTAGGAAGGACAAATGGAAATGTTTATCAGCTCAAGGGTGCTAATGGTATGTGATTTATGACTCAAATTAATAAAAGTTGGATATGGCATAGAAGAATGTGTCACATCAATCTTGATAGCCTAGTGACGATTAGTTCAATTCAAGTTATGAGAGATCTACCAAAGATTACAAAGCCTATCAATGTTGTTTGCAAGGAATGTCAGATTGGAAAACAAGCTAGAAAGAGTTTCAAAGTCAAAGAACAAGAACTCTCTTTGGAGTTGGTGTATATAGGCCTTTGTGGACCTACCAGAATAAGAAGTTTTCAAGGTGACAGGTATTTTATGCTATTAATTGATGATTATTATAGAATGACTTGGGTTACTTTTCTCAAAGAAAAATCATAAGCTCTAGCTAAGTTTAAGGAATTTAAAGCTATGGTTGAAATGTATATAAAAATCAAATGTTTAAAATTTGATAGAAGTGGAGAGTTCACCTCCATTGAGTTTAATAGTTTCCATGAAGTTCAAGGAATACAAAGGAATTTTTTCGCCCCTAGGACTCCTCAGTAGAATGGAGAGGTTGAAAGGAAGAATATGACTATTTAGCAAGCAACAAGAACAATGATGAAAGAGGAAAACCTACCAGAAGTCTACTAGAGAGAAGAAATTCATACTGTAGTCTACATACTTAATAGAGAAAAAGCAAGGATAAACAATTCAAAGACTCCCTATGAGTTACGGTATGGAAGGACGCCTACTGTCAAATATTTTAGAGTGTTTGGAAGAAAATGATATATTAAGAGAGATGAAAAATTAGGAAAAATTGATGCAAGATATGATGAAGGTATCTTCATTGGATATTCTACAAAAAGAAAAGCTTACCAGTGCTACAACAAGAGGTTGAAAAGGATTTTTGAAAGTTCAAGTGTCAAAGTAGAAAAAGAATTACATAAAATTTTAGTGATGATAGATGGATATGAATTAGATAAATCCTATTGCAGAGAAGAAGAAAAAGATAATGGTAAGAAAAATGAACAGGTTGAAGAGGAAGAAGCTCTAGAAAGGATCCCTAAGACTCATAAGTATGTGCAAAAGAATCATTTTGAAGATCAAATCATTGGTAAAAAAATCAGAGGTGTATTGACAAGAAGAAAGGATACTATGACATAAGAACAAGTAAACTTATGTTTACTTTCTAAATTTGAACCTAAAATAGTGGGTGAAGCATGCAAATATGAGTATTGGATCAAGGCTATGGAAGAAAAAATAATACAAATTGAGAAGAATTAGACTTGGAAGTTACTTGTCCCAAGACCAACAAACAAGAATGTGATTGCAACTAAGTGGGTGTTTCTGAATAAATTGAATGAGAATGGAGAAGTTGTTAGGTATAAGGATAGACTTGTGTGTAAAGGCTATTCACAAGTGGAAGGAATAGAATTTGAGGAGACATTTGCTCCGATGGTAAGAATGGAAGCTATTAGGATGTTTTTGGCTTTTGCAACAAATAAGGATTTCAAATTATATGAGATGGATGTGAAGTCTGCATTTTTAAATGGTGAGTTGGAAGAAGAAGTTTATATTGAACAACCAGAAGGATTTCAATTATTAGATAACCCTAATATGGTCTAAAAATTGAAGAAGGCATTGCATGGATTGAAGCAAGCTCCCAAAGCTTGGTATGCAATATTTCATAGGTATTTGTTGCAACAAGGATTCAATAAAGGTACCATAGATATCAATCTTTATTTTAAGGTTGAAAAATATCAAATATTAATTGTGGTTGTGTATGTTAATGGCATAATTTTTGGAGGAAATGAAGTTATATGCAAGATATTTATAGAACAGATGCAAAATGAGTTTGAAATGTCAATGTTTGGGGAAATGAATTTCTTCCTTGGACTACAAATCAATTAGACAGAAAAAGGTATATTCATTTCACAATCAAAATATGTAAAGGAAATGCTGAAGAAGTTTGGAATGGAAGACTCTAAACTGGTATTTAATCCTATGGTTACTAGTTGCAAGTCGAGTAAGAATGATGAATCTCCTAAGGCTGATAGGAGCAAGGTACAAATCAATGATTAGAGAACTGTTGTATCTAACTATTAGCAAACCAAATATCATTCATGTAGTTTGTCTTGTGGCTAGATTTCAAGAATATCCCAAAGAGTCACATGTAGCAGTAGTGAAGAGAATGTTCATATACTTGAAGGGAACTTTCGAACATGGCTTGTGGTATCCAAAGGATACCGATTTCTCTCTAAGTGCTTATATGGATGCAAATTGGGTAGGTTGTGTGGATGAAAAAAAATGTAAAAGTGGTGGTGCATTCTTTCTTGGAAGTAGGTTGGTGTCTTGGCTAAGTAAAAATTAGGATTCAATGTCACTTTCAATTGCAGAAGAAAAATACATTACATATGACAACATTTTGTTGCACATAGGTGTTATAGAAGAAACATACTTTGAAGGATATTAGATTGATATATGATGAACCTATTTCTATCTTTTGTGATAATACAGGTGCTATCAATATTTTAAAGAATTCGGTAATGCATTCAAGGACAAAGCATATCTCAATCTGGTATCACTTTTTGAGACAGAAAGTTGTAGAGAATGAGGTGAAGCTTGAGTATGTGTATACAAAGGATCAAGTTGTAGATATATTCTTCCTAAAGATAATTTTGAGTATCTCTAGGAGAAGTTAGGGGTTATTACCCCTCCTTTCAACTAGAAGCATAAGGAAATGCATCAGTCCTACGGATTTCAAGATTAATTCCTTGTTCTAGATTGATGTTGGTGGCTACCTCTCAGGGGGAGTAGGTAGTGGAATTGTTGTGCTGGTTGCAATAGTTGTTGGTTGGTGTAGTATGTTGTGTACTCCTAAGGGGGAGTGTGCAGAGAAGTAGAATGTGTAGGTGTGTAGAAAAGGTTTGATGAAAACAAAGCGTAGTAAAATAAAACGAAGTTGTAGAGTGGGTACATGTGTGATTGATGTCAAAGGGGGACTGGAATAACTGAAAAACCTTATGAAGTAAGGGGGAGAAAGATAAAGTTTTGGAAAGGATAGATGCTTGTGTAAGGGGGAGCAGTGTGCATTGTTGTGTAGTATGTGTTGGTGATCAAAGTTAAACATTTTTTTGTTGGTGGATTTTCATATCATGTTTTTCCATCAATGACATAGGGGGAGATTGTTGGAAGTATGTATAGTTTGTGTTTTCATTGATGTCAACAGATCTATGTTGTTGCATTGATGCCAACCTTAGAGATGCTTTGATTTGTTGCATTATGTTGTCATTAGTAGTCTCACTAGTGTCAAACTCTAGTGTTGCCTTGATAAGCATGTGTGTGGTTGAGTTTCTATATTGTAGTTGATTTGGTGGTGATGATAAAGTGTTGTAGATGATGTATTGGTGTTTTTACTTGCTTGGTTTCCAAGTAATTTTGAAAAAAATTGAATAGAGGAGGAAATAGTGTGGTAAAGAGTGCTTAGTATAGTAGAGTAGTGTTCTAGTTCTTGCTCCACATTTCTTCTGCATTGAAGATCTGCTTATGAGGTTTGGATATGTTGATTAGACGTGTTCAGAGGTTTTGTATCCAAAGTTTATTATCTTGGATCGTTGTGAAGAGAAAGTTGTGTTCACCAATGTGTGAGCTTTGTAAGTAGTGTTGTCTTGGAGAAATGGTTTTTCTCTACATTTATCTATAGTGCGGTTTCTGGTCTTGTGAATCTGAGGGTGTGCTTACATTTCTCATATGTATCTTTCATATGATTTATTCAAAGTTTGGTGATTCACAAGGTTGGAATCATTAGTTTTAGTATGTGGAAGGTTAACTAGGTGTATAGGATGAATTTTTTCTTTAGGTGAAAATTGTTGTGAAGGAATTTGTTATATTTTAGGGTGTTTATGGAATATTACAAATTGTGTTTGGGTTTTGTGTGTGTTTTACAAGTTTTCCTTGGAGAAAAGGAAGTGTGTACTTAAATTTTCAATGGTGTTTACACAGGTTTGGTTGACCTTGGGTGTTTACACTAACTATGGAAATTATTTGGTGTTTGTGGAAGCATGGTGTGGTGTATATGTATGGATTTAGATATGAGTTAAGGTGTGATGTAGTCTTCTTTCATTCCTCTCCATTGCGGGAATGCTTAGTGTCGACCTAATTTGAATTTGCAAGGTTGAGGATGATAAATATACATGTTGAGTTGATGGATGATGAGTGTATGAAGTGCATTTGATGCAAATTGTGATGTGAAGTGTGAAAGTGTGAAGTGTAGTGCAAGATTGAATGACTAAGACTATTGTAAGAAGTGAGCATAAGGTGTTTACATTCTTTAGAGAGAGTGCAAATGTACTGGTGGTGCAGTAGTGGAACCTTTTTGTTGCTCTGAGATGGATTTCTCATTGTAACAATCTTCTTTCTTCATTTCTATAATCTGGCAGTGAGCCCTTCTTTCTTTTGGGAAATGAGCCCTCTGATAGTGAGCCTATTATATTTGGTGTTGCAATTAATTTATACTGTGAGATAATCCTCACCGTGGTTTTTCCCTTCTTGGGTTTTTCACATAAATCTGGTGTTCTTATGTGTATGGTGTTGATGTGTTGTTAGTTATGTTATTTAATTTCATGCTAAATTAGTATAACAAACTAAGGGATAATAAGAATCTAAATGTTGATGAGGGTTTTGATGTTTTAATGAACTAATTCATCCCCCTCTCAGTTGTCTTGTGCATTCAACAAGGTTGAGAAAGATGACCGATGCAGGGAAAAACTCTAATCTTGGGTATAAATCTTCCAAAGAAGCTAGATAGAGGAACATGTCCAAAGATGTAGCGAATAAGTCAGAGTAATTTGAAGCTTCCAAGATCTAGAAGAACTAAAAAATGTTAATTATCTCCTAGAATGTAAGGGGACTAAATATCCCCCACAAGAACAACATAGTCAAGGACCTCATTAAGGAGTTCAAGCCTGGAATTCTAATCATCCAAGATACCAAAACTAGTGTTGTTGCTTTCAAAAAATTGTGTAAGCATATTTGACCTTATGCTCTTTATATTGTTGTGGATGCAAATAGTGTCTCTGGTGGATTAATGTAATGTCCCATTTTTCTAAAAAATAGAAGTTACTATTTTTAGTAAACCTACTTTCCAAAATTTCCAATTGAGACCTGTAGATAAATTGGGTAATAAAGATTTTTAAGAAAAAAATTACTAAATTAATTTTGGGGGATAAATTAATATTTATTTTAATTTTATTGTCATGGGTACAAATGGGGTGTTGGAAATTGGGAGGACTTATTTTGGATAAATTTTGGCAAATTATGTTGCAAGACTTCAACCGAGACATGGTAGTTTGAATGAGAGTGGAAGAAATCATTTAAGGAAACTTGGAATTGAGGTTACAAGAACTCCATACAAAAGGGAATCTCCCCTTGGTCGTAATTTTTGGGTCTTTAACTTGGAAATTGGATATTTTTCAATAAAACATGAATTTGGGCTTCATTTTGGAGGATTCTTATTGTATATTTTGGTTGAGCATTTGCTCTTCTTTAGAGGCCAATAAACCAATGAAGAAAGATTCTCCAAGGATGATAAACCAAGGATATTGAGGCTCAAAGACAATGGTTCTGAGGGTATCTAGGTGCAATTTCATCCAGATATTTCCATTGTGTTGAATGCTCTTCAGTTTGGTAACTTGTCTTTAGTTTATTTGTTGGGTTTATTCCAATTTGAGTGTGTTTTGGATTTTAGTTTGGGTGGCTATTGTATACAAAAAATATATTTGTATTGGAGGTATTTATCTCATTTATTTTTCTACCCAAATCAGTGGTCTTTCAGTTTGGAGTGTGTGTTGGAGCTCTTAGATTTTGGATTTGGATCCAGTTTAGTGTGCATCTTCCAGATTTTGGTTTTCTATTGTAGATGATGCTTTAGCATCATATTTAGATTCTAGTTAAGAATTTTATTGATGTATCTTGTTGTACTTGATCACCGATGTGAAGTTTGGTGAGTTGGGTGGAGTTGGCTTCCGTTTCAATGTTTGTTTGGCCATTATGTTAGAGGTCTTTAATGTGACTTGATGCTGCTGTTCATGGATGTCATCTGCTATATGTGATAGTAAATTTTTTATAAATCCATGAAGTTATCAATGATAAATCATTCTACATCAGTTACTCACTACCTGATTTCCATTTAATGCATTTTGGAGTTGTTTTCAGAATACTCGATTTACTTATTTATAAAATTGATAAAAATAAAATCCCAATAAGTTTATTTGGTAAAATTCATGAATTTTTCTAGATTTTTTTTAAATATTTGAGGGGTATCACAAGTTTCAATCAAATTTGAGTTTTTTTTTTAAATTGGGACATTATAGTGGTAGTAGAGTTGTGATCTTGCTAGCCTGTAGGGTAAATTAAGTTATTGGATGATTGATGTGAATCATGGGTTTCTTTGAATCAATGTTTAAGAGTGGGAGCCTAATACAATCAGACAATGAAATAGAGGTTTCCAAATGGTATAAATAGTACAAATTTCTAATAGAAGATGAAAATAAGTTGTATCGTAGAAAATTGGACCCTCTTGAGAAAAGAGACAATTTCACGCATAATTAGACCCACGTTTGAGTCCCTTCACATCATTTCCCTTCAAAACAACATTTATAGGCCCCTTAGACCCATTAATTTTGATCTAGAGGCCGTTTGACCTAAGAAATCACATAAAACCTGACAAACAACATTTAATTACATCATACCCCGACAACCCACCTTCAAACAAAAGTAGTGGGACCCATTCGCCAAGGGTGGCGAATGAGTCCCCTCTAGTGGGACCCATTCGCCAAGGGTGACGAATGAGTCCCCTTTGAGGGAAAATTCAAAATTAAGCTGGAATTTAATCAATTTAACTTCTATTTCTAGTAAATGTCGGCCTCTTAGGTCTAATTAATGGGAAAATAAGGTGTTGTTTCTTATAAATACTCATTTTAAGTCATTTCACACATCTTTTCATCATCTTTTTATCATCTCTCAAGAGCAATTTTAGAGTAAATTCTTCCACAACAAGTTTCATTAGCAAAAGTGGAAGTTTTAGGGCAACAAACTAGGGTTTTTGCAGGTCTTGAAGCTCACTTCTCTTGTCAAGATTTAACATTGCAAAGGGTTGATGATAGATTCCTATGGTGAATCATGAAGAAATCTAGGGTGAAGAGGTGCAACTAGCCACCAAATCATGCCTAAGGACTTGGTTTCCTATTGATTCCATCTTCTATTTTCACTCTATCTTCATATTAAGGTGTGCATCTTGTTTGTTTATCATTTACATGTCATTTCATTCCTATTTTGCATGTGTTGTAAGGTTTCTAGGGTTGAGATCTTGCATCATATAGATCATCTTTACATGTCATTTCATTCCTATTTTGCATGTGTTGTTATGATTCAGACTTTCCTAGTCTTTAACACATTTAAGGCTAGGGTTTACTCAAATTTTCTCTATTCAAGGTTTAATTACCAAACTAGGGGTTTGACTAAGGCAAACCCCCCATTAGACAAACATTTTCAAGCTGTTTTGTAGGAATTTTTTGAGATTCGAGATCATGTATCCATCAGAAATTGCTGTACAGGTGTCAAGGTGCAGAATTTTTTTTTGAAGTTGTAGAAATTCTAAGGTGGACTGATTCACCATGCTTGGTGAATGAGTCCCTCTTGAGGTGCAAAACTGAGTCAGATTCAGATCCAGGTTCTCGACTGTCAGAAAACAGATTATGTGTAGAAAAGTCCTGACCTGGGACTGATTTACCCAAGGTGGCAAATGAGTCCTAGTTAGCCTAAAGTCAAGTTTCATTAGTTTTCCAGATTTTTCTTCAGTCATCTATAGTTTTCCAGGTGCACATATTCTAAGAAACAACTTTCTAGCTGGGTTAATTTGCATTTGCATTCATTCTTTCATGCTTTTTGCATATCACAACATGTTTTCAAGCATAGCTTTAATTTCACTTTTGCATTCATTTTCATTCATTTAGATCATTCAATTGCATTTAGTTAATTTAATTTAGGTTAGACAACATCACACATAACATTATTTGAATGAACTAGTTAGCATTTTTGGCCTAATTCTTTCCTTTTAGGTGAAAAACCCTAGAAGAGTTAGAGAAGTTCTAAGATCCATAAATCTATGGTTATAAGTCTTACATTTTTTTAGTATTTAGAAGTCAAAGGAAGAACTATGCCCCATGATAAGATGATCATCAAATTCTTTGAGGAGTTTCAAAGTTTTTCTAAAGATTTCAAGACTAAAGAATCATTTTATGAGTTCTTTATATGGGCTAGAGAGGAGGAAGAAATAGAGCAAGGGGAACAATTTAATTCAAAAGTCATCAAGGAAGAAATGAAGGAGCAAAGAGTTGAACCAAAAGAATAGATTAAAGTTGAGATTCAAGACATCTTTGATCCAAAAAAGGAGAAAGAACAAAAAGATTTCATCCATTAGATAGGAGGTAAAAATCTCTTGGTTGAAAATATCAATTCAAATTATGATAATCATATATTTCGGTCTAACATTGTTGAAGAACAAGATGGGAAATTTTTTTTGCAAGAAAAGAGGGAACATGGAGATGGACAAATTGTCCTTTCAAAAGTCTCAATAGAAAAGCTTGATAATTCTAGAAATGAAGACAAAATTATTGCTTTAAATGGTTCTAAGTTGGAGTCTTGGAGGCACACAAATGAAAAGATTGAGATTATCTCAACAATATCTCTCATGGAAAAGAGGGATGAGAATATTATTTCTAGCACTAGAGTAGCACAACGAAAGCATGGTACAGTATCTAGAACCTCTACAACCACATTAGAGGTTGGTTTCTCAATTGATACCACAAGGTCTAATAAAGGCTCTCAAATTTTAGAATTATTACCTCTTACCATTCCTTTGCAAAAAAATATTATCAAGGAGAGCATGCAAGAATTGGTGATAGAATTTGGAACACAATGTGCAATATAAGTTATGTAGTGAAACATAGAAAAATAGGGTTTAACCAAAATGGATGGGAAATGGTGTGTGTGGGACTATATTTCTATTAATTTCATTAGGAAATGAGATCCCCAAAGGTAGGATTGACTTTCAACCCTAGATGAGTCAACCCTATTGGAGATCTTGCAAATTTCCTTATGATAGAGGACGGGGTAAAATCTTCCTAAACAACACTTTTGGGAAATAAACTAAAAATAGTAAATGAACTCAATTATGCAATGTAAGTCTAGAATTATGTGTTCAAAGCACAACTCTAACAGAAATAACAAAATTTTAGCATATTTGAGAAAGGTAAGACATTATTTACCTGTCACCAAAAGTGGTTGCTGAGCGTCTAGAAATGACGAATAAGTCCTTGTATAATTTTTTTTTCAATTTTTGGGGTCCTCTGGAGATAGATCTAAGATTCCTTTTCCCATAGGTTTCACTACTAAAAATTCAGAAATGAATTCGAGATATGAGTTTCCGTGGCCTTGACAAATTTGCAACTTTGAAAACTTTTCACTTTTGAGATCTTCAATTTCAATCCTTCTTCACCTATGAACCTACACATACACAAAGAGGAGAAAACTGTTTTTTTTTTTTGTGGATAAGGGTTTTCCTTGGTCAAACCCTAGCTTGGTAATTAAACCTTGAAATGAAATAATAAAATGTAAGGAATGATAAATGAAAAATGCTATGTTGCAACTCACCAAATCCTTGAATGGAGATCCTTAGAGGACTGAATTCTAACACATATCTGTAAAGTATTGATCTTGCATGAAATGGCTTGATTGATGATGGATCTTGATTCTTGAAACTTGAAATCTACATCACAATGTTAGCCCCAAAAACATGCATGAATGCAAATAAATTTGACATGATGATCTTGATCTTAATTGCTGCTGTAGATGACTAATAAATCCACTCTTCAATGCTCTTGAAAATAATATTTTCTCTTGTGAAAGTTTTCTTAATGCTAGATGTCTTGAATTGATAAAAAGACTAGGCATTTTTCTAATTTCTTGAAAATTAAAACTCAAAAGTCGACAATTGCAACTTGAATTGGTATAATTAAAATATCGTCAAAAACATATTTTAAATTGGGTTCCAGAATCTAAAGGGGACCCATCCTCCCTTGGGCGAATAGGTCCTAGGACCTAAATCTAGGACACACAATTTCCAAGGTTTTTAATTTGATGTTTACAATTATTTAATACAGGTTCCCCTTTCCAAAAATGAAATTAATTAGGATTTTAAATGCATAATTGGGTCAATTATAGGCTTAATTAAGTCCAATTAATTAAGGGGAGACAAACATAGTGAGAAAATATAAAGGCATACATTTTCTGTCACTACATTTAGCCCCCACTTTAGTGAGTATGAACTTGCGCTTAGACTCACACTAAAGTAGACAAATGTATTTCAAGAGGGGTCCAAGTGCACAAATTTTGATGGGATAGGATGACAAAGATCAAGGAGGTTTCACAAGCCCCTAGGATCAAGATCCCATGGAAAACCAAGATAAGCACAAAGGGACACACACAACATGTGTAAGATATAAGCAACAAGACAAGATACACAATCATACAATGCCAAAATTAATGCAATAAGGAAAGAAAGATGGACTAGCAAGTTGTATTATGCTACACCCATAAAATACACTCATAAGGACATAAAATCACTTATGAAACACGTGAATCCAAAGGCGAGAAAGTTGTGTTATTGTAGTGCCCTGGTGTAGCTCACCTTGTTAGTAAAGCCAAATTGGTTGGTTATTATTGTCTAGTATTCAATTTATTCTATTTGAAATTGTTTGATTGATAAATGTTAGTTTGATTATTTGTGTATTAGAATAAAATATTAAATTAATAAAAGTATTCAGATCTAGTAAATATGAGACATGTAACTATAGTTTATAATAAATAAATTGCTTTGCAATGCTATAGTCAATAAATAAATATAAATATATTGTAGATAATCACAATCATAATAAAATATTAAAATAAATAAAAATTGCAAACTGAGCAATTATAGGTGATAAATGGCAATTAGTGAGAAACGACTATTAAATTCTGAAGATAAACAATCATGAACTAAATATAGTATGTGCATGTAATAGTTTAAAAAAAAAAGGAAACAAAATGCTTTTGAAGATTCTGGGTAACTGAAATAAAACAGTCCATAATGGGGGATTCCTCTTTTTCTTCTCTTGACCATCACTACCGCCGTTTGGGTAGGTCTGGGGAGAGGCACTCGTATCAGTTAGAGAAAAGTATTGGGTATGATATGCTCATTACATAGTGGGAAATCGAGGTGAGGACATGCACCTTTACTCTCTGGATGAAGCTACCACCAACGGGGATTCACTGTAGAACGACGAGTGGTGGACTCCATTGTTTGTGCAAAGTCGAAAGGAAAGTACGTAAAGTTATCCCCTTGCTTGAATAAAAAAATTTAGATACCCGTTTAACTCTCCTCTTTGAATGTCTAAGCGGTGGCCTCAGGAAAACCAAAATTTCTTTGATGCATTTGAGTGCCCTTTCGGGTGGTGTATTTCTGTTAGAAAGTGAATTTTAAAGGAGGTTGACTCGAATATAAGCCTTTTATCAAATTTATGTTTCGTGTCTTCCTTGCTAAGCCTTGTTTCCTCTTGAGGGTAATATTTGAATCATTCAAGAATTATTGTATTCCTTTTCCAAGCCGACTTGATGCACTCCTTCATATTTTAACCGGTCGATCAACACCCAACTCGAAATGCATGCTCAGTTGGTCTATGAAGCAGCGAAAGAGCAAGTGCATAGCATGTCAAACACTTCGTGTGCCTTGTTTGCACCTACAAATTTTGCATGCATGTCGATGAAGACACTCACAAATATTGTGATGGAATGGCCACTACAAAGTGTTATGCCCCTCACAAAAATAATGCACAAAATTCATGTAATGCCCCTACAGCCAGTCTATTCGCAGTCTCCCCATTCTTTGTTTCCTTGCAAGCCTGCTTGCTATTATCGATGCTACTCTTCTTTAGTTATCTCTTGATTCTCAAATAGTGGAGCTGCCTTGGGATGCCTGATTTTCCTCCATTTACCGTAGTTTTGGGTTTTTGTTTCACTTCCTCGTCTTCAACATCAGTGTTAAATGAGTATGTAACATCAATGTAAACTTTAGAGCTAACCCCAGTGCAATTCAGACCTCTTTATTCTAAACAACCTCTTTGATTCTGTTGACAATCTATCACAACAACAACACTTTGAAATAAAATATTGTCACCGTTTAATAACCTCCTTGATCCCATTAGCAACCTATCATAGCTGCCACGCTTGAACATGGTAGGCTGTGTAGATTTAAATAAGCCCTTGATTCCTTTGGCTAATTGTCACAACTGCATCACTCGAACATAGGAGGGGGTGGACGTTTGAATAAGCTCCCTGATTCCTTTTGTAACCTGTCGTAGTGGCAGCGCTTGAACATGGTAGGGTGTATAGATTTAAATAATTCCTTTGTCATTCATCCTCGAGGGATGCGCATGCCCTGTTTCACAACTTTCATCATGGGCACGCAGGGAGGCTGTTTAAGCGCAACCTATTTTCAGATTGACTCATTTAGCATCACCAATAATCTCCTCAAGAGCGTTGTCACTGTTTTAAAAGTTGAAATAGGTTCGCATCTCTTACAAAAATAAATTCTTTTGATGATAGATCTAGTTTGCAATGTGACTATCAGAACATTTTCGAAGGTTCTTAACAGAGCTAAAATAGTTGCTCCAAGGGACGAGTTCAGTAAATCCAATGCTAGAGTCAACTTCTCACCATGGTGGCAGATTATACTTATTGCCTCAAACCACAGTTTACACCCTATGACCTCTACCTTTCCATCTTCTATATTTAGTCCATGCATGGTTCCTTTGGCTTCAATATTATATTCATAGTGTTTACCTTTCCATCCTCAGTGTTACATGGCATCAACGTCTTCCATCATTCCCAATCGATGGTTATGAATGTAATCGTTATTAGGTTCCTATCCTTGTGGTGTTCCTTCTTAGCCATTGAAACTCCCTAGTACATAAATTATTGTCTATCATTTGATCATGTAAGGTGTTGTAATTTGTTGAAAACTGAACTATAGATGATGCGACACTTCCCCTGTTATTATGTTTAGATAAAAGTTTCGTTATTTCAACCTTACCTCGCGGCCTCATTTGCACTTCGTCTTCTCTGGATCAATAATATTATGCGATGATGTTTTCTTTTAGTTATTGGGAGGATATTGCTTGACATAACAGATTTTAATGGTGTTCAATTGTGTGAAAACCGTAACTTTTCTATAGGTTCGCCATTTGTAACTGATTGAGTTTATCAGATAAATGTATTGGAAAATTAAATTAGAAACAAATTAGGAGAATTGATTGTATGAATATTTACGTTTATATATTCTTGTAAAGGTATGATTATATATATATATGTAAATTATGAAAGATTTAGGAATACATGTTAAATAAAGGAGATATGTATTTGGATAGTTTATTGTTAGAATGGGTAATTAACAATGTTTGTAGTTAAAAGTAAATTTGATATAAATAGATAGGTTATTTAACTTAAACAGTCTTAATTTAATGATTGGATGACTTAGTATTAATTAAATCAAGGTAGGTATTAGATTTTAAATAAGAGGTTTTTTTTTACATACAAATTCTAGTACCAAGAAGTGCCACCGTATCTAGGAAAAGACTAGGTAAAATACAATTGAATATTAGGGTGTCGTGTATTATATAGGTGCATACTAAGATAATGGAAGCGATTTAAAATCCTTTATCTAGAATTGATTTCTTAATGTTCTCTAATAAATGCATTGTAGATATGATTAAAGGATAAAATTTTCCATTGCTTGTGGTCTTATTGTGTGGTAGATGTTCCATCAAGTAACTTGAGTGGTCTATATTAATGAGTATTTTGAATTGGGGAGAATGTTACAATTGTAATTTATTGTTTGTCAATTGAACATTGGTTATTGTTCAAAAGATGTATTGTTGGATATTTGGAGTGTATATATCTGGAATGCAAGGATTTGAATGTATTGTAAGCCAATGGATGAGTATCTTGTGTGGAGAAAATAGAGGTATCTCTGGGATACCATGTTGGTTGTTTTTCTATGGCCGTCGCGATTATTTGTTATTGAGGTAGATTTCAGGAAGTTTTGGTGTGATATTGTTTTAGTTGTCTTCCAGAGGTTAGAGAGGACATGGGTTCTTCTTGCATGAGTTGGTATGGGGGCCGACGACCTGGGAGGATCGCCTTGGGTAACCCATATCAAGTCTGATGTAATTATTTGAGTTTTATGTTACTTCATCTGAAATCGAGTGGTTTTATGATTTTTTTACTTTTACAATGGTTGAACTTAACACTTGGTTTGTGTTTATGTGGCTTAAGCCCTGCAATTGAATGTGGTTTCATTACTTTGAAGCTTTTTCTAGTGTGAGATGGTGCATGTGTCACCTGATGCAGTTATTTGTTGTATTTGGTTTCTTGTGCAAGTTGGTGTGCCATTTGTGATGTGTTGTTAGTTGGGGGAGTGGCTCTTAGAGGGGGCCGATGCCAAAAGTGGCTGGTCCAGGATAACCTATTGTGAGTTTAATCAAGTGATAACTTAACTAATTAATTAGGGGGTTTGGGTAGTTTCACACATTAATTCAGATAATGTAGCCTCACTCATGGGCCCAAGTACTCGTTTAGGCTTGGGATGAGTGGGAAGGCCTAGAATGGAAAGATCAACTACCTTTCCTCTTTATAGTAATTTTTCAAGGTATGTTGATCCCGCATAGCGAGAATGGGGGTTCGACAGCCAGTAGAGGTTACCAGGATAACCCAGGATGGGGGCCGATAGCCTAGAAAGGTTACGCCAGGGTAACCCATCGCTACCTATGCAATGAAACTCTACCCTTTAACAAACTTGTTTGTTGTTGTTCCCCTCTTATTGTTCTTGAGCCTTTGGAAGTGGTTGATGTCATGTGTTCGTTGATTCTTTGCAATGATGTCAGATTGTGTTGGTTATTTCACATGTTGGTCACATCTTGGATTAGTTATTTCATGTGATGAATGTTATGTTGTTTTTCTCATTGTGAAGTCTTATAGTTCCTTGTTTCTTTTGATGGTATTCGTTGAGGTGCTTCTCGTCTTCTCCTAGCATGGGGGGTGGGCCTTCAGGTCCATGTGGTTAGGTGGAACGTGTTATGCACCCCATTGGGTCCCCAGCTGAAGATCACAGTGTGTGGTATTGTACCTTTTCTGAGACTCTTGAGTTGTACCAGAGTTGGTTCCAACCTTGCAGCTTTGTATTCATACATATCATTTGTATTACTTCATGATATTGTACTATTCCCAATTCATGATGGGAAGCAACTTTGTATTTATGTAATCTTGAAACAATGTATCTTCATGTTGTAAATGTATTGTCCATGTTCTTGTTATTTTCTTGTGGTTAATGGATGATGCTTATCATTCTTGTGGTATAATGATGTTGATATGAAAAGTAATGCAGTCATGTAACCCCAAGGGACTTGGTAATAAGTTGTACAGGTATAATTCCATTTCAAGTGGTTGAATGATAATATCATGTTGCATGTTTGTTATTGTATATGTACAATTGTATTTCATGTAATTTATGTTAATGCACAAATTATGTTGGTTTACTTAAAAAAATAAATTGTGCAATAAATATTGGATATGTTAGTTTCCTTTGGGGTTGCGTGGCAGGGCATTACAGTTATGCTTAGTGGCCATGAAAAATATGCTCACAAGGGCTGGTGCAATCCAATATACACTAGGTGATCCCCCAAGACAAATATGGGAAACACATACTAGTTCTACAAGGTGTGATCCCACAAAACAAGTGGTGATGGGAAAGTCATGCCAAGCCTACAGGCTCCCATACATTATCCATACCAAAATTTATACCTCCTGATAACTTTGATAAGGTGCCACAACAAAAGAGGTTCCACAAGGCTAGCAAGCTGCGTTATGCTAGACACACATGGAAAACAAAAAGGATCCACTAGAAAGAAAGTTGTGTTTTGCATGGTGGCCATGGAAAAGTTTTAAATACAATAGGATAAGGTAGTCACAAGGGCTTTTATTAGTTCACGAAAGGTCTCACCTTAGGGAGCATTGTGCTTAATGTCACCAAGAGAGGACTTAGTCAAGGATAAAAGATTCAAAACTTAGGGAATGCAAGCCATAGCATTACCACTAAGAGGAATTCCATATGTGAAGAAATGTCACACTATTGAAGGACATCAAACCCAATGTCACCACTAGGAAGACACATGAATTGAGAAGAGCACACTTTGAATAAAAAGTTCAACTTCCTAGGAGATGTATGTTATCATCACTAAGAATGGGACATGCAAGCAATGAATGGGGGACAATATCCCCCCCACTTAAAATGTCAACATACTTTCTATGTTGTTATTTTAAGTAGAAAGAGAGGAAGAGGGGATCCTTGGAAATAATGCACACCATAAAAAACTAGTTATCCTTGCCCCCCAATCATAGAGGCAAAGGAAACCACCAAGAACTATCAAGTTTTTACCAATAGAAATATGGTTTCACATAAAATTGTACCACCATGAATGACAATGAGCAAGACACATAAAGCTACTAATTTCACATAGTGATGAGCAACATGATAGGGATAAAATCATTATCAATTAGAGGAAGTGGGTGCATCAACATAAGGAAGAGCACCATAATCCCTAAGATGTTGATTTTTTTTACTCAAAGCCTTACATTCATTCGTAGAATGACCATGAACTCGATGATATGAAAAAAATGAACTTTTTTTGTAAAATTTCTTTCGTGTTCTTGGAGGGAGAGATGTCAAGCGAGCTTGGAGAAGCCTTGAGAAGGTATCCTCTTGATCAATAGTAGAAAACATTCCTTTCTTTTGTGACAAAGATATTTATTGCTTAGTAAAAGGTGTCATGACTACACAAGAATCTTTAGATTGTGAGATTTTTTACTCTCCCTTAAAGGAGGGTGTAAAATCTAATGAACCCCGATAATCACTAAGACAATCTATTTGAAGATGAAGTAATATTTGTCCTACGAGTGTTTTGTGTGATGAAGTTGATATTAAGTGAAGGTTTCTTTGATGATTTCATTTCTTTCGAAGGACAATAACCAATACCTTGCGTTTGTTCTTGTGTGGAAGGATCTATAGGGACACATATACCTTGTTCTCTAGCACCACATCCTTTTCCATTATAACCAAGTTGTTTCAAAAGTTCGTAACCTCTTCCATAAATTTTTTCCATTTCTTTTGGATTTGGTGGCTTCTCATGATCACACTCATTATATGTGGATGTATAATTTGTGTTTTCCTCTTCTTTTCTAAAATTTATGGACTCACATTATTTTGATGAGTCATCTTTTGTGGATATTATGTTAGCTTTTTTCTCTTTTCTTGGTTTTTGTGTAATCCTATATTCTCTCATGAATATAGGTGTAAAATCCAATGAACCCCATTCATAATCCAATAGTTTTGTGATTGATTTCTCTTTTTCTTCTTCTTGCACAGGTTCAATTTTTGTGGTTGGTGTCAATGTTGTAAGAGGATTTGTCATTCCAATTTTAGTTTGCAAATAATTTTATGATTGTAGGTCAACTTTGATTGTGCAAAACTTTTTGTTATAAACATACTTCACTAGACGATGTAACCTTGAAGGCACCACATTCATTGCATGAATCTAAGGTCTACCTAGGAGAAGATTATATGAGAGTTCATTAGGCATAAGATGAATATGGGTTTGCAATGTAACCTTTGCAATTATCATAGGTAATGTTATCACATCAAGAGGTTGCTTTCCCACATTATCAAACCCACAGATAGACAAGGAATCATATTCAATTTTAGTCTTATCCACTCCAATCTTACCCAAAGGGTTTAAACCACACACATTAAGGGCTGAACCATTGTCAATGGGAGTTATTTTTATTCCATGTCCATTAATAACAACCAATATCTTCAAGGCCTCATTTTTTTTTGCTCTTCTAATGGAGGTAACTCATCTTGATGAAAGGTAATGTCTAAGTTGACCGAGTTCATACCTTGAATTAAGGCTGTTACATCATTTGGTTACACACTAGGAGGAATACAAACTTGTTTTAAGGAATTTTGAAGCATTCTATGATAATTAGGCGATGCTTGAATAAGGTCCCATAAAGAAATCTTAGTAGGAGCATTGTGAAGTTGTTCTACAAGGTCATATTACTTTCCATTGTGTAAAGGAAAATGAGGAGCACTAGGAAAGATAGGTTGAGGTAATGGTAATGAAGTATGTATGGTTTTTGGTTGCCTATTGTTCCTTGTGTTATATGTACATGAGCAACGATATGATAACTAGGTTGCTATGAAATATTGTTACTAGTAAGTTGTCTTGCGAAATTCGAGATAGATCCTGGAGGTAATGACTTATGTTGAGGTGGTATTATGATAAGAAGTGGCTTAGGAGATGACTTGGGAGGTCCAATAATTAGAGGGATATTAGGGGGTCCAAGAACTAGAAGAGACTTGGGAGGTCTAATAATCAAGGGAGATCTAATGTTTAGAACCTCAACAAACTTATCCTCATTTTGATAATCTTCTAGTGAGGGGAATTCTAATGTCACCTTATCATCTTCATCTAAGGAAGCCAAATTAATATTTTTTGAAATACATGTATCAATGTTATCATCCGCTTGCACCATGATATATCCCCTAGTAGGATATTTTTTAGGAGAGAAGCAAACAATATTTTCATGACATTCAATGGTTGAATCTTTTAAGATAACTTCATCACATGTAGGGGAGGCATGTAGAGAAGAACAACCATGATTTTCTTGCTTACCAATGATTACATCCTTTTTTTCAATTATATCTCCCCAAGTAGGAGAGGTAGAGGAAGATAAAAAAATAGGATTGTAATGGCTCTCAATGATTGGATCTTCAAACACTAAAATATCCTCTTCACAAATGGGAGATATATTGGAAGAAGAACACATGTAATTGTCATGATTGTCCATGATTGCATCCTCTTTCACTAAAAAATTCTCACAAGTGGAAGAGATATTGGGAGATTAATGGAGACTAGGTAAATTGACATTAAGAAATGTGTCAATGATCTGATTTTATTGTGTCATAATTTCTTCCCAAGTGGGAGAAGTAGATGGAGAGGGACAAACAAGATTTTCATGATTCTTAATGACTGTATCTTCTTTCACTAAGATACCTTCATCACCGGTAGGAGAGGTATCAAGAGAAGAACAATTATAGTTTTCATGATTATCCATGCTTGTATCCTCTTGTATCAAAACATCCTAAAAAATGGGAGAGGTAGTAGGGGTTGAGTGAAGGATAGGTAAGGTGATATTAAGAAATGTGTCAATGGTTTGGTTCTCTTGCACTAAGATATTCTCATAACTAGGAAAGATAGTGGGAGGATGGATAAAATGTTTCTTAATGATCTCATTTCTTTACCCTAAATTGTATTCATAAGAAGGGATGTTGTACTTATGCAATCCATTCTTAACCATGTCAAAAAAACATCTTTGAAAAGGAAACAAGCTAACATGAAAAGTAATCTATCCAACTTATGTAATGATTCAAGAAATGTAACCAATTGTCCTACAAATCTAATGATTTTCAATACTGAAATAAATTTGGAGTGATTTAAAATGGCTAAACTAAATGGATGATTAGACCTAATGCATAGAACAAAAATTCTTGAAAATTGACAGACTGAAACAATAGTTTACCAATGGATTTGGGAAGTGCAAAGGACTACAAAAATGCCTAGAAAAGTTGGTTTTGATGTGCCCTCAAGGACTCATTCAGCCAAGGGAAAATGGGTCCTTGTACAAGATTTTTAAAAATAAAAAATGAAAATTCTGAGTTATTGTTTGTGTTCTTTGTTCCAGATTACAAATTGTGGTTTCTATGACAATTTTTTTCAGATTTTGGTGTCTAAATGCAAGAGAAATAAAGGGAAAAAAGTGAATGAAGATGAAACTTTTTTAATGCAATTTTAACTAAGTTTTCTAATGTTAATGATTGAAAGTATAGTAATAAGCAAGTAGTATGCAAAATCAATGTAATATGTATGCAATTTTTTTGGATTTTTCAAATTTTAAATAATGCAAAATTCCAATTTAAAACCCTCGATGAAATACAAACTAATGAAAATTTTGACAAACCTAGATGAAATACAAAATAATGCAATGTAAATCCTAGATCTAGGGTTTGAATGAACTCCAATTTCATAATTTTAGATGTACAATGTCTAGTTCACCAAAATGAAAGATAGAAAAATAGGGTTTAACCAAAATGGATGGGAAATGGTGAGTGTGGGCCTAAATTTCTATTAATTTCATTAGGAAATGAGATCCCCAAAGGTAGGATTGACTTTCAACCCCAGGTGAGTCAACCCTATTGGAGATCTTGCAAATTTCCTTATGATAGAGGGCAGGGTAAAATTTTCCTAAACAACACTTTTGGGAGATAAACTAAAAATACTAAATGAACTCAATTGTGCAATTTAAGATTGGAATCATGTATTTAAAGCATAAATATAATAGAAACAACATAATTTTAGCAGATTTGAGAAAGGTACTGTGTACCCGTCACCAAAAGTGGTGAGCATCCATAAATGGTGAATGAGTCCTTGTACATATTTTTTTCTCAATTTTTGGGGTCCTCTGGAGATAGATATGAGATGCCTTTTCCCATAGGTTTCACTTCTAAAAAGTTGGAAATGAAATTGAGATCTGAGTTTCTGTGGCCTTGACAACTTTTTGTGACAACTTTGCAACTTTGACAACTTTTCACTTTTGAGATCTTCAATTTCAATCTTTCTTCACCTATGAACCTACACATACACAAAGAGATGAGAAAAATGTTTCATTTTTGTGGATAAGGGTTTTCCTTGGTAAAACCGTATTTTGGTTATTAAACCTTGAAATTAAAGAATAATAAAATGTAAGGAATGATGAATGAACAATGCTATGTTACAACTCACCAAACCCTTGAATGGAGATCCTTAGAGGAATGGAGTCTAAAACATCTCTCTAAGGTCTTAATCTTTCATGAAATGGCTTTATTGATGGATCTTGATGCTTGAAACTTGAAACCTACATCACAATGTTAGCTCCAAAAACATGCATGAATATAAATAACTTTGACATGATGATCTTGATCTTAATTACAGTTGCAGATGATTGATAATTCCACTCTTTAATGCTCTTGACAATAATATTTTCTCTTGTGAAATTTTCCTTAATGCTATAGATGCCTTGAATTGATAAAAAGACTAGGTATTTATAGGTATTTTTCTAATTTCTCGACAATTAAAATTCAAAAGCTAACAATTGCAGCTTGAATTAGGGTCATTAAAATATAATAAAAAAAGTATTTTAAATTTGGTTCTAGAATATAAAGGGGACCCATTTTCCCTTGGGTGAATGCATCCTAGGACTTAAATCTAGGACACATAATTTCCAAGGTGTTTAATTTTATGTTTGCAATTGTTTAATACAGGTTCCCCTTTTAGAAAATGAAATTAATTAGGATTTTAAATGCATAATTGGGTCAATAAGAGGCTCAATTAAGTCCAATTAATTAAGTGGAGACAAACATAGTGAGAAAATGTAAAGGTGTACATTTTTCCTCACTACATGTAGATTCCTTTTTTCAAGTTTCAAAGTGTCCTTATATACATGGGATCCAGGTGATGTTTTGAAGATTAATATTCAGAGAAGTACCATTATTAACTTCTCTATCCATTACATTTGGTATGACATGAAATCCTTAATGTATACTAACCACTTTGTGAAGAATTAATGCGTAGAACTCATAGAACATTCATGGCCCGATCTAGGTATCACTATTGAAGACAAATTTATGGGTGATAGCTAGGAGAAGGTGACCAAATTGAGATGCTTGAATCTTGGTCATGATAGGAATAGTTGGTATCATTTGAATATTCAAAATTGTGTGACTAAATATCCTTTGGTGTTTTGGATCTCAAGCTACCCACAAAATGTAGGATTTGGGAAGAAGATACCACAAAATTATAATATCTTGAAGGGAAGATTATCGTTTATTATTTGGAGTGAACAAAGGTTTGATAAGGACTTCTATACCATGAGTTTAGGAGCAGTAATGACTTACATCATCCATATTATTGAAATGCATGGTAATCCAACCTTTGAGGCTTTTGATAAAAATATAGAGGTAATGAATTCATGCTTTGAGTTTTACATTTCTGTTTTAACACATCCCTTAGTAGAGGAGCATGGTGTTTTAATGGATGATAATGAGCCTGAAAAAGTTGTTGGGTTTGGAATAATATGTTGGCCATGATATTATCTAGTGAGCCTTAGATTTTATTTCCACTACTTAAAAGTCAACAAAGGATAGTTTTCAAATGTGTGCTCCTAGGAAATTCTATAAAGATGATACTTCAACATACCATTCATATTGTATCACATGTTTATTGGGTTTCCTTAATGAAAATGTTGGGCTCCATTCAATTTGATAGCAAGAAGTTGACATATGCTACACTATGTGAGGAGGAGTATCAAGATTTCTTAATTAAGGGAATTCAAATGAGAAAGTACATCAGTGGAAGAAACTAAAGGAAAGTGGTAATTCTTTTAATATCATGCATCTCAAGGGTTCATGTGAAAGAAATCAAAACAAAGAAAGAAGCTTCTACATTGATGAGAAGAACACAAGAACCTTTGGTTAAGCTTGAGAAGGTAACCATCTAATGTTATGTTATTTTCATTTTAGATTTCTTACAACCATTTTCTATAGGATGCGATGTTGTAGAGAATGGATTTTTTATGATTATGATGCAAAGGAGTAGCTCCATGAAATTTGAAAGTATGAAGGGAAAAGATTCAAGAAATGTTTTCAAATTCTTCTCAAAGCCACTTAGCTTGTTGAAGAAAATAGTTTGTGAGTTGTTGATTTTGAAGAATTTTAGAGGTGTGTAGATGTTTGTGAAGATATTTAAAAACCTCATTTGGCTGCCCACTAATACAAAATTAGTCATATTGATGACTATTACTCAGGTTTTCCATTATTGTAGTTGTTATATTAGTTACATCTTGCTAATTTTGGTAAATTCAATTATGAGAAACTATAGATTGATGTGTTTGGAGGAAGTATTCTTAAATGATGATGTTCAAATAATGGATTTATTATTAGTGAACACCGATCCATCCATCATAACACTAATTTGGAGGATATACAAGGAAGTTGTTCTAGTAGTGCAGTATGTGTGTGCTACCCGCATGTTTCCAATGAAGTTGTGCAATTAATTGTGGGTCCTATGTATTTGGGAATGTGTTGCTGTTGTAGAAAAATTTCATGTTGTTGTAGGGCATTTCATATTTTTAATTTCCCAATTCATATCAGCTTTAGAAATTATGGCTTTAGTTTTTCAGTTTGGAGCAGAATAATGTTGGAAAAATTGTGTGATTTGGAGTTCCTATGAGTAATTGACGGGATTTATATCTATAGGGTATTATAGAATGTTTCTTTATTGGGTGTAATTGAAAGTGTAGAAAAATATTCAAAGCGATCAGTCATAAAGTTGGGATGATAAGTCTATGCTTGTAGATAGACTCAAGAAGAACATCAACTTTTGTTCAGATGGGATGTTGTTTGCAAATTCAAACTTGGGATATTGGTGTTGTGAATTTTGATATTGTATGTTGTTATTTTCCACTCCTATATTGTAATTTTTCTACCTTAGATCAATCCATAAAGTTGAAAGCAATAACTCACAAGATTAGGTGAGGTATGGGCTCTTTGTTACACATTCCTGCATTGAATATTTTAGCATTATGAAGGTAAGAGAAGTAACTACTTCCCAAATTCATATTTTATATAATGGAGTGTGAATTATATCTTATATTAGTTCTAAAAGCAGAAAAAATTCAAATTTGTATCATTGAGACGAGTCTTAGGAGTTACAGGTTTGTCTCATCTCACACTAGTGCATTTGACAAGTTTATTAAACCTTTGTGGGAAGATGTGTTCTAGTTGGAGTATGAGAATAAGTGCAACAATTAATTACACATCAAAGAGCTTAGATTTCATAGATTTTTTTGTTGGATTCATAGCAATGAAACAAGTGAATTTGATTCCTCATTTTGGCACAATATTCTTTAGCAAAGATTGCAACTCTTCACAGGTACCAAAAAAGGGCTTAATAAACATCTTGGCATGAATTATCATTTTGGCATAATATTTTTGGAGCATAAAGTTTGTAATTTATTGAGGAAAATATTTTTTTGGGAGGGAGGACTTGTAATGTCCCCTTTTCTAAAAAATAGTAGTTACTATTTTTAGTAAACCTGATTTCCAAAATTACAAATCAAGACCTACAAATAAATTGGGTAATTTAGATTTTCAAGAAAAAATTATTAAATCAATTTTGGGGGATAAATTATATTTATTTTAATTTTATTATCATGGGTTCAAATGGGGTGTTGGAAATTGGGAGGAGTTATTTTGGAGCAATTTTGGCAAATTGTGTTGCAAGACTTCAACCGACACATGACAATTTGCATGGGAGTGGAAGAAATCAATGGACACTTGGAATTGGGAGGTTGCATGCACTACATCCAAAATGGAATATCCCCTTGGTTGTTATTTTTTGTTCCCTAACTTGGAAATTGAATATTTTTCAATAAAACATGAATTTGGGCTTCATTTTGGAGGATTCTTGTTGTAAATTTTGGCTAAGCGTTTTCTCTTCTTCAGAGACTGGTAAACCAATGAAAAAAGGAACTCCAAGGCTGGTAAACCAAGGATATTGAGGCTCAAATATAGTGTTTTTGAGGGTCTCCAAGTACAATTCATCTAGAGATTTACATTGTGCCAAATGCTCTTCAATTTAGTAACTTATCTTTAGTTTATTTGTTGGGTTTGTTCTAGTTTGAGTGTGTTTTGGGTTTTAGTTTGGGTGGATATTGTATACATAAAATATATTTTTATTGTAGGTATTTATCTCATGTATTATATACCCAAATCAATGGTCTTTTAGTTTGGTGTGTTCTATGGTGATAGTTTTCAGTTTGGAGTGTGTGTTGGAGCTCTCAGATTTTGGATTAGGATCTAGTTAGGTGTGCTTCTTCCAAAATTTTCTTTTCCATTGTATATGATGCTTTATCATCCTATTTAGATGCTACTAAAGAATCTTATCGATGTATCTTTCTGTACTTGATCACTGGTGTGAATTTTGGTGAGTTGGCTTCTATTTCAGTGTTTTGTTTGGCCATTCTGTTAGAGGTATTTAATGTGACTTGCTACTACTGTTCATGGCTTCCATCTACTGTATGCGACAATATAAATGTTGTAAATCCATGAAGTTATGAATGATAAATCATTCTACATTAGTTTCTCACTACCCAATTTCTATTTAATGCATTTTGGAGTTGTTTTCAGAATACTCAATTTTCTTATTTATAAAATTGATAAAAATAAAATCCCAATAAGTTTATTTGGTAAAATTCATGATTTTTTCTAGATTTGTGTTAAATATTTGAGGGGCATCACAAGTTGTTCAAATTTGAGCTTTTTTTAACTTGGGACATTACAATTAGCCAATTTTGTGGAAACCTCATTATAGTGGTTCTCTAAAATCTATGGAGAAATTTTTTCTTATTATTCTTTCCATTGATATTTTTGGACACTTTGACTAGGTTCTCTCTAATATCTATGCCCTAAACAATTTAGTCCTTCACGGGGATATTTGGTCCAATAGTCTAAGCAATAGAACCTCATTTAAGAGTACCCATTGGATGTTGTTTGGAGACTTTAACTCCCCTCTCTACCCTTATGAGAATATATGGGGTTCTTCAGACCTGCTTGATAGCATGATGGACCTTAACAACCAACTAGTAAATGGAGGTCCTTTAAACCTTGATCTTGAAGGAAGCCAATTTACTTGGTCCAAAAAAAGAATGAGAGATAATATTATTCAAGTTAGATTCAACAGGTGTCTTGTTTTTTCCAACTAGGATGTTGCTAACTATTTTCCCCTTTCCTCATAGTTATGATTTGGTTTAGTTCATACCCCTTTTATACTTAAGTGGAAAAGTACCCTTTATAAAGCTTTCTATCCTTTCATATTTGAAATAATGTGGAATCATCACCCTAATATCAAAAGGATCCTTCATCACTAGTGGAGTGTAGATGTTCATGGTATTGCTATGTTTCAGATAGACCTCAAGCTGAAAATCATTAAAAGAAACTTGAAAAAATGGAATACAACTTCATTTGACAACATTTTCTCCCACAAAACTGAAATAAAGGGACAATTAACAAAATACAAGTGGATATGAATATAGATGGAGCTTTGGAAGAACTCTCCCATAATAAAAATAAATTATTGAGTGACCTCCATATTGTTATTAAGAGAGGAATTTTATTGGAAACAAAGATCTAGAAATTAGTGGATAAAAGAGATAGAAACACCAAGTTTTTTCACCAATTAGCCATCAATCATAAAAAGGAACAAGATAACTGATCTTATTGGTGTTGATGGTACTCAATTTTCAAAGGAAGATGGGATCCATCAAGAGGGCATAAGATTTGTAACACCCGTTGTACAAACCCCAGAGAACAAACAATGCAAACATTTTTTTTTAAAATAATACAAAGTAAACATGCAATTAAACATTAAAACATATTTACATTGCACATTACCATCATAACGTCAAGTCCTCTTAGGAACGCGAGGTTACATTGATAACAAACTCATAACGGAAAGATAAAAGATGAAACTGAATAACTTATCTAAAATTACATCCATCATAACATTACAATAACCATTTACAGAAGTACATCCATGAACCATAAGTAAAAGTATTATTACATCACATATTACAATCATAATGCTTCTCATACAATGATGTTTACAAAGGTTCCTAAATAATACATCATCGTTTAAACATTACATTATATGTTCTTAGTAAATGAATTACAATAAATCTCCCATACAAGTGGGATAAATGCATAGTGCAATAATGTCTGAATTACAAACAAACATCAGGTACAAGCTCCAACTGAAGAATGCTGAGAAGAATGGACGTCGATGGGGAACCCAATGGGTGCGGAGCACGTTCCACCCAACCACGTGGGTTATGAATAACCCACCCCCCATGTTTAGAGGTGACAAGGAAGAAATCACAACCATGACTGCCATAAACTAATCCCAATAAAAGACAACGCCAATAAAATAACATAGTACAGTAACTCAAACACAACATCAAGGATTACAAAGGACATAAAAAACAACATCCATGAGACAACATAATAACATAAAGCCATGAAACTCATCACAATAACTAAGGAAATGACCATTAATCAAGTAACCAAGGAAACAAACATAAATCAATTCCAAAAGAATCTGAAACAACAATCATAATACAATTCCAGAGGTCACCAAGAAACAAAGCATAAGGGTGTCTAGTGGAGAGTGTCATCGCATACCTTACATGGGTTATGTTGGCCCTTCCTCCAACCTGAGGCACCGACCCCCATCTATGGTTATCCTGACCCTTTCTCCTACTTGAGGCGCCAACCCCATAGGGTAGCTCATGCAGAGCCGTTAACCTCTCATGAGGATGAGGTTACAACTTTTACGACCACGATCTTCTCAGTCTATCATTAGTCTGCGATAGCCCTAATTTATAGACAAGGTATCCAATATTATCTTATGTGTTTTTACTACCCATCCCCCTAAGTTCTATTATTAGGTTTTCACTTGTTAAAATACTCTTACGTGGGTTATCCTGAGCTCTTCCTCCTTTTGAGGCACCGACCCCCACAAAGAGCCACTCTCCTAGAAGACCCCGAAACATAAACCAAAAAAAGGCAAGGGTTGTACCATAAGAAACAAAGCATATATCACCACCAAAGACCTGCGAGGCATTGTCCATCTCACTAAACACATACACAAAGTCTCAACACAACTCATACAACCCTTCCAAAATAATAATGCTAAAATCATGCAACATCCCGAGCACATAATACAAGGGTAAACATCCAAAGATAAAAACATGCCTCTAGAAACTAGGGTTCACAACCTCCAGAAATAGGTTTCCAAAACCAAACAGGGTTCCCACATCGATACACTAAAACAATAAAACATCTATAAAGAAAATAATCAAATCAATTTAACTAGTTTCCAAAGCTTGATTTAATTCATTAATCCATTAATTTATTTTCACAATTAATACTCATCACAACTATAAATTCAATTTTCAAAACATAGAACAATATGTCATTTAGTAAATTGATTATCCATATATGTACATATATATATAAATATATATATAAATATATATATATATATACTAATACTATACAACAAATTTTAATTATACCAACAAATTTTCTTTTATATAATTTTTTTTTTTACATATATATATATAATAAAATTCATATATAAAAAGAAATAAAAAAATAAAAAAACAATTTTAAAAAGGCACTACGGCCCACCAAACAAGGTCGCAGTCCATAGGACTGCACACGACAGTCCATGTGACTGCTGTGTGCAGCAATCCTACGAATTGCTACATACAATAGTCCATGGACTACTGTACTAGTCCGTTGGTTGCACAGGGTGAGGGGAGGGGTATGGCTGCGCCGTCCCTCCCATCGCCCATATAAAATTTTATGTGTATTTTTTTTTTCTTTTAAATTTTTCAATATCAAATAAATACGGATGCAACGCACGGGTTCGACCCATAAAGAATTTCAAAACACAATTTCATGACGCATACACATATAAATATAAACGTAAATATATCTATATACATATTATATATATATCTATATAAATATTATATATATATGTATATATATATATGTATATGTATATATATATATATATATTTTCCATGATAACATCAGAAGAGAATACTAGTTGAATACACAAAAGTACATATAATATATATATATATACTCAAAACTTATTGTTTCCAAAGGGAGTACTATTTCTTTTCCCCATGTCAAAATATAACCATACTTGACTATTTTAGAATTCAAAGATAGATTTTACTTTTAATAGCCAAATTGTAAAAATACAAAACATTTTCAGAAACAAGATTAATTTCCTCCATAAGATTTACTATTCAACAAATTCTAAATCCTAAAGTTTTCTTTTTTTTCTTTCACAGAATATCATATCTAATTTTATTTTATTTTTTGAATCAGGAAACTAAAGGAGATGCAAATGGAACCTGGAGTCCTGCGCTGTTGGAGATATGATGAAGCTTTGCTTGATCCAGATAGCCCTTTGAATAACTTTCGTTCCTTCCTTCAGAACTTCATCTCCAACTTTCCTTGATAGATTCTCTAATCTAAACTTAATCCATAATAGCCTCTCTTTCCGAACAAAGAAAACTAAAATAATTTACTGCAGAAGAAGAACAAGGGAAAATCCCATTTCCAAAAACTCCATATTTTTTGTAACTTCTATAATTTTCCCGTGCCTGAAAAGTCTCTCAAATTTACAATTAAATAAAAATATAACTCTTTTTTTCGAAAACTCTAAAAATCCACATTAAAAGAAATTTTCTAATTTTAATTCCAACTTTTTCAGCCAAACACAATACTCATTCGTCCTTTTTATCTTTTCTTTTCTTTTATTGATTTTTTCTCTATTTAACAATACTTTCTACTTTAATTTTGATTTTGCAAGCTTTACTTGCAATTCACAAAATTTAATTTATTTATTTCATAATTATCCTCATCAATCTAATTTAATTAACATTTTAAATAACACACATGACTTTTAAAATAAGCCTTTTAAATATTTTAATACAAATTAATCCAACACTAATATAAACATTTATTAACATCATTAATTAAATAAATCACCATATACAAAACTCCAACGTAAAATAAATACGAAAAAGACACTCACACAAGCCACAATAATAAATTACAAAAATGAAAAAAAAAGAGATGCACAATACCACTCAATCAGGATGGTTTGACAAACATGGGACGGGGTGACTTCCTTGTCATCTTTGTTTCAACATTATGCCCGTTGGGTAATTTGATGCTCGCCCTGTCCTACCAAAGCAGGTGGAATCGAGACTCTGTACCTGCAATCCCTGCATACAAACAAGGTTGTGTACATGTACATATATATATATAATCAAAGCATTACATTATGGGAAGGAATTGCAGCGTAGCAGGGCGCACGTGAACGAGTGATGCTACACTGTCCTCTCACCAAAACTATTCTATCAATACAATATCAAAGATGAAATAACATTTCTAATTATCTGATCACATCATAAAATAAATTATTAAATCACTGCATCACAATGTATAACTAAAATCAAATTAACATCACCAACCATAAGGTCATATCAAATAACCATGTCCTCAAATGAAATAGCATCATCACCAAATAGTCTAATAATCCAAACAAAACAATAAATAGTACTATCACAGTCATGAAGTATCAAGCAAACAACATAGAAAGAAAACAAGTCTAAACAGTAATAGGAGGGGTATTACATCCTCCCCCCCATTAATTTGGCTTACTTTTGGAAGCTGGTAAACAAAAGAAAATAAGATTCCCTAATACGGGAGGCATCCTCCCATGACACCGAGATCACAACGTTAGGACATTGTCGAACCCTTTCGAGCTCACCCACGAGCTCCTAAGTCAGTTCCTTGTCCTCTACCGGAAGCCTCTAGACCTGCACCCTAGTACCCAGCCTGGCGATCGTCAACCATGGAAAATGCTTGATGTGACTTGCCTGCATCACCCATCGTCGGCTCAGAAATGATAGGTCTCTGATTAAATCCAGAGGTGCTCTTTTGTGGACACAATCTAGCGATATGCCCTTGCTACCTACACGAGTAGCAACTAGTACCTCGGCCAAATCCTCTGCCCTCTGATAGAGCATTTGACTGTTGAAAGCTTCCTCGACTCGGCGCTGACTAAAAACTAGGTGCAGGCTGCTCAAAACGCTCCTGATGAGCTTGGTTCCGGTTATGATCCCTACGAAACTGAGAATTGCCACCCTGCTGAGATTGAAAGTTCTCATGCTTCAATTGCAATTGCTGCTAATGTTGCTGACCCCCTTTAGAGGGTGTAAAATTGTTCCTAGAAGATCCTGCACCCTGTGACTAACCTCCATGAGTGCTAAAACCAGGTGTAGGCGCACTGCCAATCTGTGCTCCAATGTGACCACCCAAGGCCATGACCAAATTTTCCTCTACCAAATGAGCCTTTTCAACTGCTATTTCCATCGTCTTCGGTTTGAAGACATGCATACCTCCACTGATGCGGGAATTTAAGCCCCATACAAAATGCTGCACCAACATGCCTTCATCATGGCTGATCGTTGCATACTACTTCAACTCATAGAAGTGTCGTTCATACTATTCCATTGACATCGACAACTGCTTGAGGTCATGAAACTCATCAGCTCTGCATTGCCTCCAATGGTCTGAGAGGAAGCGAGCCTTGAACCTGTCCAGAAATAATTCCCATATGACCATACTGATATCTAGGTGTAACTTTTTTTCTTCAAGATGCCACCAAGTAGATGCGAAACCTTGCAGATGCATAACTGCGCATCGAGCTTTGGTATTGCTACCATAGGGGTGCATCGCAAAGCAATGATCCAAGTCAATTAGCCATGTTTCGGCTTCCAGTCCTCCTCCAGAACCATTGAATGTCAATGGGTGTTCTCTCATCAAATATCTCATATGGCCTACCATGACTGCATCCTGATCTATAGTTATTTCTCTCCACCTTGGTGACCTTTCCCTTTCTCTCTCGACCTGTGGCTCCTCCTCTAGCCTGGGTCCCAAACGATCAAGAATCTCTCCAAGAATGTACTGCAACTGACTGTCTAATCTAGGTTGTCTCGGGTTCTGACTACCTGAAGGATTGCTATGAAGACTTTGCTGTTCCTCATGCTCAGAACCATGGGAACTAGGAACTGAGGAAATTTTCCAGTTTTCTCTACGACCAACACCACGGCCTCTTGCTCGGCCATGTCCTCTACCTTGAGGCATATTTCTACACAATAAGATAAAGGTACAAGTGAGCTCAAGAGTCAAACACAAGGTTGCCTAATGGACTTAACTACCAAGAGACCCCAACATTTGCAAACTTGGCTCTGATACCAAGTTGTAATGCCTGTCGTGCAAACCCTAGAGAACAAACATTGCAAACATTTTTTTTTTAAATAATACAAAGTAAACATGCAATTAAACATTAAAACATATTTACATTGCACATTACCATCATAACGTCAAGTCCTCTGGGGCACACAAGGTTACATCAATAAAGAACTCATAATGGAAAGATAAAAGATGAAACTGAATAACTTATCTAAAATTACATCCATCATAACATTACAATAACCATTTACATAAGTACATCCATGAGCCATAAGTAAAATTATTATTACATCACATATTACAATCATAATTCTTGTCATACAATGATGTTTACAAAGGTTCCTAAATAATACATCATCATTTAAACATTACATTACATGTTCTCAATAAATGAATTACAATAAATCTCCCATACAAGTGGGATAAATGCATAGTACAATAATGTATGAATTACAAACGAACATCAGGTACAAGCTCCAACTGAAGAATGTTGAGAAGAATGGACGTCGATGGGGAACCCAACGGGTGCGGAGCACATTCCACCCAACCACGTGGGTTATGAATAACCCACCCCCTGTGCTCAGAGGTGACAAGGAAGAAATCACAACCATGAATGCCATAAACTAATCCCAATAAAAGACAATGCCAATAAAATAATATAGTACAGTAACTCAAACACAACATCAAGGATTACAAAGGACATAAACAGCAACATCCATGAGACAACATAATAACATAAAACCATGAAACTCATCACAATAACTAAGGCAATGACCATTAATCAAGTAACCAAGGAAACAAACATAAATCAATTCCAAAAGAATCTAAAACAACAATCATAATACAATTCCAGAGGTCACCAAGAAACAAAGCATAAGGGTGTCTAGTGGAGAGTGTCATTGCATAGCTTACATGGGTTATCTTGGCCCTTCCTCCAACTTGAGGTGCCAGCCCCCATCTATGGTTATCCTAGCCCTTCCTCCTACTTGAGGTGCCGGCCCCATAGGGTAGCTCATGCGGAGCCATTAACCTCTCATGAGGACGAGGTTATGACTTTTCCGACCACGACCTTCTCGGTCTATCATTAGTTTGCGATAGCCCTAATGCATAGACGAGGTATCCAATATTATCTTATGTGTTTTTACTACCCATCCCTCTAAGTTCTATTATTAGGTTTTCACTTGTTAAACTACTCTTACGTGGGTTATCTTGAGCTCTTCCTCCTTTTGAGGCACTGACCCCCACGAAGAGCCACTCTCCTAGAAGACCTTGAAACATACACCAAAACAAGGCAAGGGTTGTACCATAAGAAACAAAGCATATATCACCACCAAAGACCTGTGAGGCATTATCCATCTCACTAAACACATACACAAAGTCTCAACACAACTCGTACAACCCTTCCAAAATAATAATGCTAAAATCATGCAACATCCTGAGCACATAATACAAGGGTAAAAATCCAAAGATAAAAACATGCCTCTCGAAACTAGGGTTCACAACCTCCAAAAATAGGTTTCCAAAACCAAACAGGGTTCCCACATTGATACATTTAAACAATAAAACATCTATAAAGAAAATAATCAAATCAATTTAACTAGTTTCCAAATCTTGACTTAATTCATTAATCCATTAATTTATTTTCACAATTAATACTCATCACAACTATAAATTCAATTTTCAAAACATAGAACAATATGTCATTTAGTAAATTGATTATCCATATATATATATATATACTATACAACTAATTTTAATTATACCAACAAATTTTCTTTTATATAAAAAAAAATAAAAAAATAAAAAAATAAATATATATATATATATAATAAAATTCATATATAAAAAAAATAAAAAAATAAAAAAACAATTTTAAAAAGGCACTATGGCCCACCAAACAAGCTGCAGTCTAGAGGACTGCGCACGACAGTCCATAGGACTGTGCATGATGTAGTCCATGTGACTGCTATGCGTAGCAGTCCTACGGACTGCTACGTACAACAGTCCATGGACTGTTGTACTAATCTACTGGCTGCGCAAGGTGAGGGGAGGGGTACAACTACACCTTCCCTCCCATCGCCCATATAAACTTTTATGTGTATTTTTTTTTCTTTTAAATTTTTCAATATCAAATAAATACGGATGCAACACACAGGTTCGACCCATAAAGAATTTCAAAACACAGTTTCATTACGCATACACATATAAATATAAACGTAAATATATATATATATATATCTATATATATATCTATATATATACATATATACATATATATATATGTATATGTATATATATATACATATATATATATATATATATATATATATATATATATATATATATATGTATATGTATATATATACATACTGTATATATATATTTTATTCATATATATATATATATATATGAATAATATATATATATATATATATATTTTATTCATATATATATATATATATATATACTCAAAACTTATTGTTTCCAAAGGGAGTACTATTTCTTTTCCCCATGTCAAAATATAACCATACTCGACTATTTTAGAATTCAAAGATAGATTTTACTTTTAACAACCAAATTGTAAAAACACAAAACATTTTCAAAAATAAGATTAATTTCCTCCATAAGATTTTCTATTCAACAAATTCTAAATCCTAAAGTTTTCTTTTTTTTCTTTCACATAATATCATATCTAAATTTATTTTATTTTATTTTTTGAATTAGGAAACTAAAGGAGACGCAAATGGAACCTGGAGTCCTATGTTGTTGGAGATCTGATGAAGCTTTGCTTGATCCAAATAGCCCTTCGAATAACTTTCGGTCCTTCCTTCAGAACTTCGTCTCCAACTTTCCTTGATAGATTCTCTAATCTAAACTTAATCTAGAATAACCTCTCTTTCCGAACAAAGAAAACTAAAATAATTTACTGCAGAAGAAGAACAAGGGAAAATCCCATTTCCAAAAACTCCATATTTTCTATAACTTCTATAATTTTCCTGTGCCTAAAAAGTCTCTCAAATTTACAATTAAATAAAAATATAACTCTTTTTTTTGAAAACTCTAAAAATCCACATTAAAAGAAATTTTCTAATTTTAATTCTAGCTTTTTTAGCCAAACACAATACTTATTCATCCTTTTTATCTTTTCTTTTCTTTTATTGATTTTTTCTCTATTTAACAATACTTTCTGCTTTAATTTTGATTTTGCAAGTTTTACTTGCAATTCATTAAATTAAATTTATTTATTTTATTTATTTCATAATTATCCTCATTAATCTAATTTAATTAACTTAACAAGATACAAATTTAATATTTAATTAACATTTTAAATAACACACATGACTTTTAAAATAAGACTTTTAAATATTTTAATACAAATTAATCCAACACTAATATAAATATTTATTAACATCATTAATTAAATATATCACCATATACAAAACTCCAACGTAAAATAAATACGAACAAGACACTCACACAAACCACAATAATAAATTACAAAAATGACAAAAACAAAGACGCACAATACCACTCAATTAGGGTGGTTTGACAAACATGGGACAGGGTGACTTCCTTGTCATCTCTGTTTCAACAGTATGCCTATTGGGTAATTTGATGCTCGCCCTATCCTGCCAAAGCAGGTGGAATCGAGACTCTGTACCTGCAATCCTTGCATACAAACAAGGTCGTGTACATGTACATATATATATATATATAATCAAAGCATTACATTGTGAGAAGGAATTGGAGCATAGCAGGGCACTCGCGAACGAGTGATGCTACAGTATCCTCTCACCAAAACTATTCTATCAATACAATATCAAAGATGAAATAACATTTCTAATTAACTGATCACATCATAAAATAAATTATTAAATCACTGCATCACAAAGAATAACTAAAATCAAATTAACATCACCAACCATAATGTCATATCAAATAACCATGTCCTCAAATGAAATAGCATCATCACCAAATAGTCTAACAATCCAAACCAAACAATAAATAGTACTATCACAGTCATGAAGTATCAAGCAAACAACATAGAAAGAAAACAAGTCTAAACAGTAACAGGAGGGGTATTACAAGATTCTTCAAAGACCTTCTTCACCTTCCTCCTAAAAACATCCCCCAACTAGACCTCATTGTAGACTATCTCTTGCAAGTTATCCCCAAATTTCTCTCCAACTCTGATTTGATTGCCATGGAAAGGTGTGCCTTGATGAAAGAAGTTAAAGATATTGTGTTCTCTCTAAGCCCCTATAAATCTCCTGGCCTAGATGGGTTTCCTCCCATTTTTTTTCAAAAATATTGGGACATTGTTGGTAAGGATGTTGTTCAATCAGTTAGGGATTTCCAACTCTTCATTATTTTTCTCAAGGAAATTAATATAATAATTTCATTGTCCTTATCCAAAAAATATTTGGAGAGAACAAGATGTTTGAATTTAGACCAATAAGTCTTTGTAACACTATGTGCAAGGTTTTTCTCCAAATTGCTAGACAATCATACCAAACCTTTTCTAGATAATATGATACATATAAACCAAAAATGATTTGTTCCTGCAAGGAAAATCACAAATGCCATATTTATAGTTCATGAAACTCTCCATTCCATGGATACAATAAATAAGGAAATCATGGTCCTCAAGCTCAACATCTATAAATATTATGATAAATGTCTTGGAGTTTTCTCTTCAAAGTCCTTTAGAGGTTCATATTCAAAGGAAAGATCCTCAGACTAATATAAGCTTGTGTTTCTACCTCATCATTCTCGGTTCTCATCAATGGTTTCCCTCATGGTCTCTTTGCTTCTTTTGGTGGAATTAGACAAGGGGACCCCATCTCTCCCTATCTATTCATCATTCTTGCAGAGGTTTTGGGTAGGAACATTGATGAAGGAATCAAGAGGGGAAGTCTCAAAGGTTTCTCTCCTTCCTCTTCTCTATGGTTGGTCTCCCATCAACAATTTGCTGATGACATAATTCTATTAGGGGAAGCCACCATTGTGTAAGCTAGGGTTGGGTCAACATTATTTTTTATTTTTCTTGCTTCATGTCAAAACATTAATTTGGAAAAAAGTGTTATTTTCTTCTTGAACATGCCTCCTCTACAGCCTAGGATTGCTAGGGTTCTCAATTGTCATACTTATCTTCTCCCTTCCTCTAACTTGGGAATGTTGTTAACTACTAGTAAAGTCAAGAATTTAGTATGGTCCAACCTTATAGAAAGTGTGCAATAGAAGCTGACAACATGGAAAGGATTGTTCTCACCAATGCTAGTAAAATTTATCTTCTCAATAATGTTGGTAAACTTCAGAGTACCTCTACTTGTCTCCTTTTCTAATTCATGTTGCTCGCTACTTGGACTAAAGAACTTGAGAAAATTCAAAGAAATTTCCTTTGGTATGCACTAAGGAAAAGCATTGTATCTCCCTTGTGAATTGGGAAAAAAAATTATTTCACAAGAAAAATGGAGGTCTAGATATCAAAAAAATAAACAGATGAACTTGGCCTTGCCTTTTAAGGTTAGTTGGAATTTGATAAAGTTAAGTGGACCAGAATCTTAAGAGCCAAGTAATTAAATGGTTGTGAGGGAATATTTTTTCTCCATAATACATATCTTCCTAAAGGTTCTACTATTTGGAATAACCTTCTCAAAACTAAGGACACCATAAGTCTAGGTAACTTATGACATATCGAAAAAGGGCATTGCATGAGGTTTCTGGAAGATCCTTGGGATTCTTATCCTCTAGAATTTCATTTAGTTTGTTCAACTATCTAGATTGATTTGAGAAGAATATTGGGCTTCAAGGTGAAAGACTACTGGGCCCCTCTAATCCCCCCTCTTGTAGAATAGACCCTAAATGGTATGGCCCCCACTCTGATTGGCTGCTATTAAGCTTCTCCAAATAATCACTAATCAAAAGTTATACATAATCAATTCTTCTGACTCTCTATTTTGGTCTAAGTCTAAAGATGGTAACTACACGGTCAAATATAGGTACATATTTCTATCCCCTAAATGGCCCCCTCATTTCAACTATATGAAGTTATGGAGGAGAAAAAATATTCCTCAAGCAAGCTTCTTCTGGTGGATGAATTGTCACATGAAAATTATCACTTTAGAAAAACTTTAGAAATGGGGTTCATGCAATTAGTTAATAGGTGTTTCCTTTGCGACGAGGAGGGGGAAATAATCGATCATCTCACTTTCTATTGTTTGTATTCTTGGAGATTTCGTTAAAATATCCAATCTAGATTCCTTTTTATTTTGGATTAGCACAAGGGTACCAAAAGCGTCACTGAAAGCCATACCCCCATTTCTCCCATCCTCTTCTTACTGAGCTGTGGTGGTGATCCTTTCTTCTCATTGGTTGGAGCCTTTGGAAATAACACAACAATAGAGTCTTCAAAGAAAAAAAGATACCTTGGTAAGTGCTTGTGAATCTTAATATTCATAACATTTAGAAAAATTTAAAATTTGTGTCTATCAACCCTAAGAGAACCCCCCACCCCCTTGGATATTAGTATTGCTAAGTCCTAGGATATTATTGAAATCCTCAACAATATGAGCTCCAAATTTCCCCTTGCTAGAAATTCTACTTCTTGGACCCCCTTGACCCTGGTTGGTTTATACTCAACTTTGATGGTTCTACAAAAAGGAACCCAATTTAGGTGGGAGGGGATGGAATCCTAAGGGATCATAAGGGAATGCTGATTTTTTCTTACACTATCAATTTGGGTACCCAATCTTCTAATTTTGTTGAGGTGGCGACCACTTTTCATATTATTTTGTTGACTAAACAAAGAGGTATTAATAAAGTGATCATAGAAGGAGACTCCAAAAAAATCATCATGATGTTGAAAGAGGAAGCTACCCCCAGATGATCTCTCTGTTACCTCACTAAGGCCTCTCGCAAGGATAGGATGATCATTGATCAAAATAAACTTATGCACATTTTCTAAGAAGGAAATTCCTTTGCATATGTGATGGCTAACTTAGGGGCATTTGTTCAAATATTAAAGTATGGTATGATATGAACCTACTTTTGGAGCATGTGAGAATTTATATCATTGATGAAGTTGGATCTCTTAGTGAACCCCATGCGGGAGATTGATATGAATTTATCTCAAGAGTGTAAGGATTACATGTACCCCCATTTTCATGAAGAAACTATGATATATTCATACTTTTGGTTTATTTTAGCAAGTTTCATTTTTTCCTTGCTTCTTCGTTGTATGCCATAAGCTTTTAGATTTACCTTTAGCAAGGTTATAATTGCTACTCTATCGCTTCTCTATTGTTTTCTATGGGTGGGAATCTCATTTAAGAAGATCCTAATAATTGTGAGTCTTTGAAAAATGACTAGAAAGTCTGGTCTATTCTTTAGAATGGAAACCTATCCTCCTACATTGAGGCATTGAAAGGCCATGACCCTTCCCTCAAGTTGTGGAGTTTGCAAATTCCTAGAAGGTCAACCTTGTTGAGGTGAAGGTACTTTCTTTCTTGAACATTGTTGAAACAATTTTAGAAACCATGGGTCTTCCTCTTGCAAGAGCTAAATTCACCAAGTAGCCTAAGGGGAACTATTAGAAGGATATGAAAAATTTCTTAAAAAGGGGTGAGAAGATCAACTGATTGTAGAATGGTTTCAATAGAGAGGACCTGCTTGGGGTCAATTTTTTTTTGTAGATGTTTTGATGATGTATGTAACACTTGAAGGATAGTACGAAACATTTCACTCTCAATTATTCCCTATGCTCAATCATTTCCATCATAACTTTAAAATGAACTTTGCTTTCTGGGTATGCTCTTTGTTGGAACAATCTATTAGAGATATGAAAAATAAAGGAAATCCCTTACCTCTTTATCAAGGCTTAATATATAGGATCTATTGGTACAATTTGGCCCTCTCCCTGACTGTTTCCTCGCTTCCTCATATTGTTAACCCTTCCATTTTCTGAAAGGGCTTAATTTCAGACAACACTGCTAACAATCTTGGTAGCCCTTACTTGGATGATAATTTCACCCCCTTCCTCAGATTATATTTATCTTGTCCAACCCCCCTCATGCCTCTAAAGGAAAATCCATTGCAGATAATTCCCTTGCTTCTACTGGTAAGAAAAAATATTTCCTTTGAGGACCCCCAAATTTCAATTTTTGATTATAACTCAAGGCATTCTTGGTCCCCTTCCCCATATGTCACTCTAGAGGACTCCCCTACCAACTCTCCTCCATAAAGAGGCTTCTCTGCTATCCCTCCTCCATCTCCTCAAAATGAGTTAGATGCTTAGGACACGAAGGTTGATCCTTCAACCTCTCTAAACCCTTGTGATAATTGTGTCTATTTTCACAAGAAAGTGAATGATCAATGCAAAGGAAAAACACCCTTAAATGATAGCTTGCATAATTTTTCATGAACAAGAAGATACAAAATTTGGAGTTTATAATTTTGAAGAAGGTAAGGGATTAGATTGGAGAGGAGGCGGATGTGGAATACTAGGAGTTGATGAAAGGAATGGTTGAGACATTTAAAAAATGGGTCGATTTATAAAAGGAGGTTGGGGACTTAAAAGAATCTATCATATCTCTAGAGGATTGCATGAGTTTGAGAAAGAAGGTTGCTAGTCTTCAAAGAAACCAAAATAATTTTTTTTTTAATTTGTAGGAGATTATTGATTATAGTAAAGAAACGGTAAAGAATATTGTAATCACTATCTAGGTATTTCAATAGGAGCTAAAGAACTATCATGAAAAGAGAGAAAGGGATGAATCTCATGTAGGCCCCCTTCTAGCTCCAACAAAAAAGGTAAATATGTCAAGAAAGCTCTACCTGCCTCCATGGAGAAAAATGAAAAAGGAGCCCCATGTATTTCAAGGACAAGCCGCAGTTCCTTACCAAGGAGTTGTAGGCTATAAAAGGCCTCCACCTTCTTGGTGAACAATAACTAATCTCCTCAAGTTTCTGGTCTTTGGTTGGTCCTGTTTCTATTGCTGCTAGTTGTTGGTTTTCTTTTTTCTTTAGTTTCAATTTTCATTGTTTTCTTACTATCTCAATCCTTGTGAGACCCCTTTGTATCACCTTTATGGTTGTTTGGTATTGGGTTTAGGTCCCTCCCACTTTATCTTAATCAAAACAATTTTTTTATGGTATGCATGCTAATATATTTAAATATATTACCTTAAGCTAAATCTATTGCCATGGTGATTTTGTGGAATTATAAAATCACCTGAGTTATTTAAGTCATAAAGGTGCATTTAATAATTTGTTAGGAGAAATTATGTAATTGAAGTTATCATAGAGAAAATAACAATCAATATTTTTGATTAGGGAAAAAATAGGTTTTGAAGAGACTTGAAATCCTTTACAAGCACGTTTTGAAGGGGCCTGAAACCCAATCCAAACAAAGAATATCGTAAGAAGATACAACTTAGAAAATCAACAACCAAATAACAACAACCATCAAAGGGTAAACAAGACTATTCAAGATACAAAGAACAATTTTTGAAGGGACCCTAAAACCCTATACAACAAGGTTTTTGCAGGGACCTGGAACCCAAATTAAACACAAACATAGCCTGAGCGATCCAGGAAACAACAAATCAATCTCTCAAGATAACCAAATCCCAAGCCAAAAAAAGTAGCAAACCACAACAAAGGGCAGCTAAAACTCCCTTTCGATATTATCAACACATTCAAACTCCCCACCTTAATAGGGGAGTTAATAGGAACAACAAACCATTAGGAGTCCATAATCCCCTTATAATACCACTGATCCCAACACACCAACCCAGATCCCACCTCAATAGGAGTAGGATCCCCTCTATAGGAGAGGAAGATATTTAGACCCTTACTACACTCTCAAGTCTCTCCAAAAAACTAAAACTTCCCCTCAATAGGAGTGAGCTCCACCTCAATAGGAGCTGTAGAAAAAATCAACAAAGTGAACTTCCCATCTCATCCACAAAATCCATCTCCACCTCAATAGGAGAGTTATCCACCTCAAAAAGAGTGGTCTTCACCTCAATAAAAGACACATATTGAAGGACCAGAAAGAAAGAAAATAATCTTGTAGCAAGAGAAAATATAACCTCCTTAGGACCATCATAGGCATCAGGGGCACCAAGGAGAACAATGAAAAAGACCTAGCTAGGAGCATAAACACCAGAAACTTATGGGAATTTAAAGTAAACTTTATATTCAACCCAGCTTGAGAAGACTCAAAAATTGGGCATCAAAATCACCCTTAACCACATTCCACGAGTAAATGACCTCCATAATAATAACAATCCGCAAATGAAGTAGAAGCATCACAATCCAAAGGGGGCTAAAATCAATGCATAACACACGCTTGATATATTTTTTCTGGAACTACCCAAAATTTTGAAGAAGCTAAAAAAAAAAGGGTAACAAAGAAGATAGCCCCCTCATTCAAGATACACAACACCAAAGAAACCAAAAAATAGACAATCTCAAAAAATCCATTAAAAAAAGCCATCTACAAAAACTAAAGTCCTAACCCCTTCAGCTTCAAAGTCTTCAACATCCACAAGGGGTTCAAAACAAGGGCATCAAATATGATAGCCCCCTCATTTAAGATCCTCAACATCAAGGAAACTAGAAAATAGGAAATCTTGAAAAAACCTGTTAGTAGAAAACCATATGCAAAAAAAATTCCTAACCACTTCAGATTCAAAGTCTTCAACGTCTAAAAAGGGTACAAAACAACTCCCTTAATGGGAAGGAGAATTTGGAACCAAACATGGGCAGATAAACCTTCCCTAAACTCCTTTAACAAGGGTCTCACAAGACAACCCCTCAAGCAACAAAACCTCAGCAAAAAAAGAACACAAACCCCAACAACTTCAAACCCTTCAAGAACCACCTAGGGAACAAAACCAAGCTTAAATACTTGAGCTTAGTGGCACCAAAATAACCATGCTAACAAAAAAACCACTACAGAAGGCCCATGCACCACCAAGAAGTGGAAAAGGAAACAACCAAACACTCATAGGGTACACCATTTAGTAGAAGTAAAGTCTCCACTCCCCTAAAAATAGTTAAAGCAACAACCACACAAACCTTCCACAAGCAAGAAAGAAGCCAAAATAGTCAAAATAGGACAACCATCAATGACAACAACCAAAGAGATGCCATCTGCTTCCTTTCCAACTCCATTAAACCAGTTGGCAAAAATCTCCAACCTCAAATAATCTATCTCATCCTCAGAATCTACATCTCCCCCACCCTCTGCAATAGGAGAAATTATGGGCCAACAAAAAAACCACTACAAAATTCCCATGCACCACTAGGAAGTGGAAAAGGCAACAACCAAACCCTCACAGGGTACACCATTTAGCAGAAGTAAAGTCTCTACTCCCCATTGCAAATAGTCAAAGCTGTGACCACACGAACCTTCCACAAGCAAGAAAGAAGCCAGAAAAGCCGAAACAGGGCAACCATCATCAACAACAACCAAAGAGGTGCCATATGCTTCCTTACCATCTCTAATAAACCAACCATCAAGAAGCTCCAGCCACAACCCATCCACCTCCTCCTCAGAATTTGCATCTCGCTCGCCCTTTGCAATAGGGGAATTCAAAATCCTACCCTACTCTGTTTCCTGCTCGTTGCTCTCCTTTGCTCCATTTCACTTGATATGATTTCAACAAGTATGTTATAAAAAACAATGGTTAACATTTCCAAAGAAGAGGAAATTACAGTTGCCCAAGAATTTGCACATATACCATCTTATATACTAAATAACAATCAATGTTAGATACATGTCATTTTTATAAATACATATTTATTTTTGATTGCATCTATGTTAATAATATTTAAATATATTAACTCGAGCTAAATCTATTGTAATAATTTTTTTATGGAATTATAAAATAACCTAAATTATTTATGTCATAAAGAAGCTTTTATTAATTTGTTAGGAGAGTACTTGTGTGTAATCAAATTTACCATAGTGAGGATAAATAAAGTGAACTACAATGTGGCTTTAGAAAGCTTATTAAAACTAGTAAACTAATAATTAATGTTAGACATCCCCTATTCATGGGAAGAAATGGGATAATTCGATTGAAATAACTAGGGCTAATATATTTTGGAAACCACTAGATGAAAGGTGGATAAAATTGAATTTCCATGGGGATTCTAGGGGCAATCTAGGTCTTTTTGATGCTAGATGCATTCTAAAAAATCATGTCATTTTTGTGATTGGAGCTACACTAGCTTATCTATCTTATCTAATAATCTATATAAATAATGCTGAGATATATCTTTGTTGAGAATTTGGATTGTTGTGAAAATTTATGCATAGATCGAAAGACAAAATTTATATTATAGATATATTATGTTTATATAAATATTTCTATTTGTCTTATATTATTAATGATATCAATTTATTTAAATTTTTATTATATCATAATTTTTTAAAAAAATTATCTTTGGAATATTACTAATTTTATAATTCAGTTACAAGTTCAAATAGTGCAATTTATATTAAATTATATTTATATTATTTATATAATGTTTATATGATATTGTAGACATGAAAAATTTACATCATGCATTCGATCGGATTCAATCAAATTAGATGTCGCATTAGGATCATTCATCAATTAATCAAGTGCATTTTCATCCATTCATTTATCAAATAAACCTTATCATTCAACCTTCGTCTTGCATCATTCACTTAATTAAATAAATCAGGACTTCATTTAAATCAAATCCTAAATCATATTCCATCATTTTCTAATTTCAATAAATCAAGTATTTAAGTCCTAAAAGTCAAATCATCTAATCAGTATTAAATCAACATGATCATCATCTAATCCTAATCTAATACTAATCACATCCCACTTGCATTATCTAGACCTAGCCACTTGCACAATAAATCAATTTTATTGATTTATTAAAACCTCATTTTCTTTCAACATGACAAGTCAAACAGGGCATTTATTGCTCTCCTTTCTTGTCCCCCTCTCAAAATTTATTGCAAATTTGAATTCAAAAATTCCCCCTCTTGGGCACTCTTCCCAAATCTTGCATATACATCAACTAATCACATGATGACAAGTGTCCTCAACTCATTGGCTTGTTTTTGATCCCACATTGGTCCCTCTTCAACACTTGGCATTTTGAAAATCTTTAAATAGGTGCATCATCCTCAAGAAAATCCTTCACAATTTCATGCAAGGTTACTCTCTTCATTTGAGATTTGATCTTGTTCATCATTTCACTCCATCATCTCCATTGGCATTTTATCATTTTGAGCTTTGATCAAGGATTGGGAAAGGGTCACTAGCACATGTGACACCAATCCAACTATGGAATAGATAATTTGGTTTTGTTTTCATAATGCTTTGGTCTTTCTAGTATCATTTGTTGCATTTGGAAGCATTCCTAAGGTATTTCATAGAGGCATTTTAATAGAGTTTGCATAATACTAACCCATGCTTGAAGTGTAGTTTGTTTGCAGATTTTAAAAATGATGCCTACAGATATGTTAATAAATAACATTATATTTATATTATTATATAATAATCAATTATTAGATAAGTATTTGTGACATTATAAATATTTTGAAAAATAAATCAATTAACTTATCTTGACACCAATTAATTTCTAAGGCTTTGAGCTTATTTTCTTTTGTTTTTTTGTTTGCAATGTGCTTATGGTTTTCTTTTTATAATGTGCTTGTTTAGTTTGACTTTATAGAACTTAGCTTATCTATCTTATTCAATAATATATATAAATAATTTTGAGATATATCTTTGTTGAACATATGGATTGTTGTGAGCATTTATGCAAATATCAAATAGTAAATTTTTTAGTATATTTATAAATGTTTTAATGTAATTTTGAATGGAAAATAGTAATGGAAGATAATTATAATAGTGATGTAGAATATTTTCTATATGTTTATTTGTTGTGTAATTTTTAGAAATAGAAATAATAATAGTTAAATGAAGTAGAATAAATTTAATTTATAGAAATGCTAGTTGTGTTGAATTCATAAGTATATTTTTTTACATCTGCTCATTTCTAAGCTTTGAGCCTATTTTCTTATGCTTTTCTCTTTGTAATTCACTTTCTCTTCTTCATTTTTTCATAACTGTCATATGTGAATGGAGGCATAATTCATAATCCCTATATAGAATTTACACAAGAAATTCCCACAAATAGTAATCCCATTCTTTTAACTTTGGTCCTATATCAAAAGTGGCTTTTTGAAGAGTTAAACCTTGTGATTTGTGTATCTTTAATGTCCAAGCTAATCTTAATGGTATTTGTATTGAGCTTCCCCTTTGAATTGTTGTGATTGGAATAATAAATGGATTTTTATTGTTGAATGAAATTCCTGAGTAAGTATCAAATTGAACCATTACATATGTTGGTGGTTGAGGTGGTCCTCTTCCAATTTTATATAATTTTTTTGAACAAATCCTAGAGCTCCATTTACAAGACTTGATTCTATCCATAGGTTTGGTGTTAATATAACCCTTACATTTTTACTCAATAATAATTCAATATCAAGTTCATCGTCTGTGCCTTCTTCTGTTGAACTAAGAGTTCCAATTTTTGTTGTAATGCTACATGCAACTGGATTTCTTAACGAGTATAATTTTTTCCTATTATGGATGTGAACATTTATTATTTTTTGAAAAAAAATGAACATTATTTTCAAACTGTTCATTGCTTTTTGCATCAAGTCTTGTATTAGATCTTGTCATCAACAATATCCAATCATCTAAGTAGGTTTCCAATCTTTAATATTTTTTAAAAGTTGATGAAATCTTTTCTTCTCATTGTTTAATCCATCTTGTCTAAAAATGTGATCTAAAGTAAGCAAATTTTTGAATTCTTCTCATAGTATTCTAGCTCATCTTGTGCTACTATATGGTGGGTTGTCATTAACAAGAGGTAATTGTTTGAGGTATCCAACTAAGATCATTGATATTCCTAAAAGTAATTCATAAATATTATGTTGAAAAGTATTTATCATAAATAAGAAAATGCACTACATTTAAATTCAAGTTTGTTAAAATAAATAATATACAACACTTAAATTTTGAATGAGAGACATACTTGCAATGTTTTGATTTAAATTTTGGGGAAAAGCTTGACAGAGTCGAAAATCTATGTTTTCAATCAAAATTTCACAAAGAAAAATCATTTCATCAATCAATATGTATCTAATATGTGTTAATTGCTCTTGTAAATGTGTTAATCTCGTCCCTTGAATTTCTTTGAAGTCTCTTATTGGAATTCTCAATTTTGAATGAATAGTTGACGCTCCTATATTGAAAGCTGCAACTCCAATTGGTTCAAGTAGAAGTACGGGAGATTGATTTGACATTGAAGCATTCCAAAGTACTTCCTTTATGGAACCTATCACACATGACTTGCCCGCTCTTTCTGTTCCTTGAATTATCATAAATAATGGAGACTTATTTTGATTTCTATGGTAGGGTGAAAGGATAATGTTAACTTCTTTTTCTTGTTTATTTTTGAGTTTTCCACAATTGATCTAGATTGTGGTATATCATCATGAATTAGACAACCATTACTTTTCATGGTGGTAATGAAAATGATAGCTTCATTTATGTATTGTTCACTTTTGAAGTCATGAGACCAATTTGTCTATTTGTCTAAATCTCGCCTGTCCAACAAATCTATCTCAAATATCTACATATTTTGGCCATGATGAAGTCTAGATACAATTTACCACTCATGCTCTATAGTAGTATCTTGGATAGTTCCATCTTCACTTTAAGACTCATTATTGTCTTAAGTAGTTTTGACAACTATCATTTGATTGACATTCCATTGAGTGTAGTTGAAGTTTTCCTAGTTTGAGACTATTGATTCATTGTTATGGCCAATATCTTTGTGAATGCCATGAAATGGTTTGTAAAGCAACAATTCTGAGAAGAAAAAGTCAAACCATTTATCTGATTCACATGTAGGAATAATTAGAAATCTAGGAGACACTCTTACAATAGCCGCTATTTTTCATGCATTCCATTTGTTATTGTTTTTTCTTAGCATTATATATCTATGATTTTGTTGCATTAATTAGTGAGACAAATTCCGTATGTAAAGGCCTATTTCTATATGCATCAATGAAAGATATTGTTTGTTCTTCATTGTTATTTTTATTATGCAATAATACACATTTGAAAACCTTAGTTGATACATTTATATTGATACAATTTTTGCTGCTTTCTACCAACGAAATTTCCAATAATATATGACTTGATTCTTGAGCTCCAATATCCCTTTCTATTATTGTTTCAGTTAGAAGCTTCCTATAAACTTTTGCAGCAAAATCATCTAGATTTTCTACATTTGTGAGATGTATTAACATTTGTTGGTACATTTTAGATCTTCTTTTTACTTTGGCTGCATACTTTGTAATATATTTAAACTACAACATGTTTTAATAGAACAAATTACCAATCTATATTTTCTCTCCATAGTTGCAATATATAATAGTTGCATGAGTTAAGTATTTCATAATTTCTAGCAAACTCAATTTTTTTCACCCATTTATATATTTTCATATAACTTTGATCCTTGTAAATTTAGTGGCCATGAAGCATTATACCTATAAGTCATATAATTAACATTAAATTATATTTATTTAGTGAAGTGAAAATGTACATTTTTGCAAAAAATTGATATAAAGTTTTTAGTAAGTCTTACCTATAAACCATTTTCCCTTTTTTTCTTCATAGAAAAACACCTTTTCTACACATTGTATGTCTTTGTATAGTGTTTGCTATCTCCTCATAGTTCTTTTCGAAATCTATTTCTGCAAGTTCCCTTGTGTTTTTAAGACATGTCCATGTAAATCACAATTTTGGAATGCCTAAAATAGAAAGAAAAATTGCTAAATTTGTTGAATTAAAAGGAAATAAGAAATGCATTTAGTTATGTATATTTTTTTTGAAATTTGATATTGTACCTGTAAATTTTGTTGAAAGGTCTATTGTCTAGGATTCCATGTGTGAACAATAAAGTGGAAGTGTCTTTAAGCCTTATTTTGTTATTCATTATATTGGAACAATCAATATTATCCATTGTAGAGAAGGGGGATTCGCTACTCATGAGTTCTCCTCATTTAGAGAGCCTCACGGGGAAAACTACCCTAAACTACCTCAAGGAACAACACGAGAGTTCTAGAATCAGAAAGAGTAGGTCACAAATATTCTCTGGACAAACTGACAAGCTCTCGACCAAAGGACATAAGCGCGGGTCTGGGACGACAATGCGACGCACTAGCCTCTCTCTAGCGTGTTCACGTCTGTATGAACCAAAAAGAGAGAATGTCATAGAAAATAGATTAGTGACTACTAGCAATCTAATTACCGAGAACTTCAAAAGTACTAGAAAATAACACAATGTGATAAAGCTAAAATAAAGTGAAATAGAAATGATAAAGAGAATAAGGGATAGAAAGGAAATGCTCACAACCACACAAGTGCTAAAGCCTCCAACAAATGAATGTCTTCAATACCTGCATGCGTAAGATCTGGAGAAAGTGTTGGGAGATGTGAAATTTTTCCTTTGGATTTGATTTTCTAAGGTGAAGGCATGTGAAAGGGGAATTTGTGTAAGGGGTGAAAATTCCCTCCTATACATTTTCCCCCCACTTTAGCGAGCACGATTATTGATGAGTGCTTTAGTAAAGTAGATTGAAGGGTTAGTAGGGTTAAAGATGTATACTTGAATTGCTAAGGAAGCAGACAATGATCTAGTGAGCTCGAAAGCATAGACTGGAAAAAAAGACTTCATAGCCCCATAAAATTATGAAGCTGCACAAGGTACACCGAAGGCCCTTGGACCAACGATGGACAAATCTCGCAGGATGGAAGTGTCTCACAGGCCTGCAAACCTGCAAGGAGGTAGCCCCCAATATCTCTCACATGAAGGAAGCCTCGTGAAGTATGCATCTTGCAGGCCTACAGACCTGCAAGAATGTATCCCCTAAAATCTCTCACATGAAGGAAACCAAGATGAAAGTGCCTTACAGGACCACAAACCTATAAGGAGCCATCCCCCAAGATTTATTTCATGGAGGAAACTCAAAGGAGGAGATTACACATAGTTCGATTGGAAAGTGGCTTCACAGGCACACCTGCAAAGCGACTTGTTTACTTGTAGATAAAGCATGTTTGAAACAAAATGACCACATAGGCAATAAAGCGGATAGTCACATAGATTGTTAGAAAATTGGAAGGATTTCAAAGGGGTCCCTCAGGAACCCGACATACGAAGAGGGTCCACCCAAGGGATGCACTATTCAAAAGTACAAAGAGAGACATTTTTTCTCAAATCGATTCATCATCAAGGAATCCTTTCGAAAGATGCCACTTCATCAAGGAATTCAAAAGGAAGAGAATTCTCCCTTGTGAGGGGAAGGTAAAGGCTACTCCCACCTCAAAGGAAATTTCTCAAGCTTTTTCTTTGTGAACCCATGATGAAGGAAACACATTTCGTTAGGGGTCCTAGTTGTGAATGCGATTTTGAAAAAGAAATGTTTGCAAGGATTTTCAAAAAAAGATTTGTTGGCAGCGAATGCATTTTCTAAAAATCATAGTGTCATAGAAATGACATTGTCACAGATGAAAGGGATAACTCAAGAAAAGAATAAAAAAAGATAAGAAAAGAGAAAAGGAGAAATAAACACAAACGAAGGGCATAGGGGTGATCTAATATTTCAGGGTCATAACTGCTCATAAATATATACAAGTATAATAATAATAGTATATAAATGAACTATCATCAACCCCCCTACTATATCAAACCATGTGAAGAATACATGAGAAGAAAAAGTAAAAATAAAAAATTGGGTCAACATAGAAGGGAAGCCTAAATGCCCCCAACGCTTTGCATCATCCCCAATTGCTAAAAATCAAAACACATAACATAGGAAGAATGATGATATAGATAGAAGAAGGTTTATGACACAAAAAACACTACTATATTCGAGCACCAACAAGGGTGACAAGGGTCATCCAAGAAAACATAGCACGAGTATGGGGAAACACATTACAACACGAACATATAATCTAATGATAAAGAAGAGGCCTCCCCCTAACACTCATCGACAAAGAGGTCATCCAATTTCCATTCTAGATCATCATAAGGGGAAGGGGGATGAGCTTGAAGTTGTGGAATATTAAGGGGAGGAGCTTTCAACCCTCCCACAACAAGGTCTAAGGAAGACGATCCTGCAATATCTTCTCCACTCAACTCTTGTGGAGCTATGGTTAGCGATTTCACGAAGATCACTGAAAAGGCCAAAACTTCATCGAGAGAACATGCACTTCACTGGAGTGCCATGTCGCACCTCAATGGATGGAGAGGGATATGCCTAAGATCCATTGCTAGACTCACTAAGTGACTCAGGAGCGGTGACAAACTCAGGGGAAGTTGGGACTGGTTCCATCACTAAGATAGAGCAAGCCAACGTAGGACCACCCTTCAGAGAGGGTGGGCTCCTCTTACGCCCCCCCATCATTGGAAGGAAAATCCTCCATATTCTACTTTTTCAAGGAATGAGAACTCCCCACAAATGAGGCAAGAGGCAAGGAGGAAGAGGAGGAGGAGAAAATGAATGCAAACACCACCAAAGTATTCAACACATCCATAGGTTTCAAAAAAGGTGAAACTTCTAGAAGGGACATCAACAAGGGTGGTTCAACTGAAGGAGCGATGAACACCTACACCTTTTTGGGGTCAGAAACACTCACAATAGGAGCCACAAGCAATATGAGGCTTGGTTGAATGAAAGTAGAGGGGAGGAGAGAGGAGGAGGAAACAAGAGGCCTTGAAGTAGGGGTGGTCATCTCCCCTTCCTTCATCTACAAGACAACCTGCTCAACTACGAGAGCCTTTCACCGGTGCTTGTGCTCATGCGCAAGGCTATTTCTATGAATCTTCAAGCTAGAGACCAAAGGTTGTGAAGGAGCAGAAGACTCTTGATCAGCCATGGGAGTGTCTACCATGGATGTTTCTAGCAAAGGGATAGGCTCCTGAATGGGAGTGAGAGGAATAGGCTAAGAAACAATGAGGGGAGTCAACTCTAGTGCCTTGGTAGTGGGCCTCTCCTAGTTTATTGATTTTGGAGCAAGAGCGGTAGGAGGCTGTGGAGGCTAGGACATAGAGGATTCCCCATGGGGACCTTTCCCCTTTCCATACAAGTAATACCAAGGTCCGGGTGGTTTGGTAGGGAGATTCGATATCCTAATCTTGAGTTTACACCAAGCAGGCACCATCGAACTCAGAGGATAAAATCCAGGCCTACTCATCCAAAACTCTTCTTTGGAAAGAGGAGTGGGAGAGCCATCCTGAGGATGGTAAAAATTATCTTTTCCCTTTTGAGAAGGGGAGGCAACTGGCTGCTATACTATCAGAAGGGTTAGTTTTGGCTATCCCTTTCCCGCAGTCTTATACTTCACATAATTATTATAACGCAAGTTCATTCTTGGAGGAATCAGACTGATCGAGGTGGGCCAAAAGTAATCCAATGAATATCCCCCATGGGATACCAAAGGATGGTACCCAGTGTCATGCACTGCGTGCACACCACCTTTATGGGAGAACTTTAAAAATTTGTGAATGATAGAGGTGATTCCATTCATGGAAGCTAGCCAAGGTATGCCCAGCTTCAGCCTGAACAAATATGACTCTAAAATGACATCGAAGACTGTGTCTATAGCCCTAGGTCCAACTAGGATGGACAGAGTTATCGAGCCATATGTCTTGAGAGAGAAATATGTGATAAAGAAGTAAAAAAAATAGAAGATGCAATAAACACTACAAAATAGTAAAGTGCTACTCAACCAAATCACAAAGGAGAGGAGCAAAACATTACCACCTCCACCCAAAAGTTCACTAGCCAATGGAGGAGAACACAGACTTGGAAAGGTCACCACAACCTTGACTGTGATGGAAGGAGGTCTTGCAAGACTCCAAGCCCATGTTGCTATGGATTTCTTCACACTTGCTTTATGAAGTTGATGGAATATTGTTGCTATAATGGGGTGTTGAAGTGCTGCTAAAGAGTGAAGAGAATGTTGGAAATTCTTGAGAATGTGAAAGGAGGATGCAAGAGCTTGTGAAGAGATTGCAAGAGGATGGATAGAAGATGAAATGGAGTGAGAATGAATGAACTTGAAGGAGAAGTGGGAAGAATCTACCATTTTTGGAGGTCTTCAGAGAAAAATCTAGGGTCGAAACTTGTGCCGGGCCGTAACATTTGAATTCTAAAGGAATAGTATTTTCGGATTGAGCTAGTCCTCTTGGAGACCTTTCCAATGGTGCAAGCGGTTCTGAATTACGAGCACCGAGTCAAAATTTATGACCCCACGAAGTTGGGGTAAATAAATTTCTAGTTTTTTGAAAAAAGTTATGATTCATGTCAGGTTCACCAAAATGTAGAGAAGGGGGGTTCACTACTCACGAGTTATCTTCATTCAGAGAGCCTCATAGGGTGAACTTCCCTAAACTACCTCAAGAAACAACACAAGAGTTTTAGAATCAGAAAGAGTAGGTCATGAATATTCTCTGGACAAACTGAAAAGCTCTTGGCCAAAGGAAAAAAGAATGGGTCTGGGATGACAACGCAACGCGCTAGCGTCTGTACAAACCAGAAAAAAAGAATGTCACAAAAAATAGCTTAGTGACTACTAGCAATCTAATTACCGAGAACTTAAAAAGTACTAGAAAATAAAAGAATGTGATAAAGCTGAAATAAAGTGAAATAGAAATGATAAAGAGAATAAGAGATAGAAAGGAAATGATCACAACCACGCAAGTGATGAAGCCTCCAGCAAATGAATGTCTTCAATACTTGCATGCATAATATTTGGAGAAAGTGTTGGGTGATGTGGAATTTTTCCTTCATATTTGATTTTCTAAGGTGAAGTTATGTGAAAGGGGAATTTGCGTAAGGGGTGCAAATTCACTCCTATACATCCATGTTTGGTGCTCCATGTATCCATAGAAATCCATGTACATGTGTTGATCCTCTATTTTTCCACTCATATTTGCACCAATAGTCTTTAACATTCATTTCTTTTTGAAGGATTTCATCTCTAAAATTAGAGTGTTGTAAGTGCATGTATTGTGCAAAAATATGAGGGTAGTCAATGCCATTTTTTTCACCAAAGTTGTGCTTTTTGTTGAGTTATTAGTGATGTACTTGGTATTAGTTCATGAAAATTTGGCTAATACAAGTCAGCTGTACTCAATGTAAAGAATATTGTAGGTGTACCAATTTGATGTAGCATCTCTATTAGTTTGGTATGAGATTTTTTCCAATATGATCTTGTACCTCTTAAAGAAGTTCCATACCACATCAATCTATTAGTAAGATGTGATTGTGGAATATTTTTCATATGTTCATGTAGCTCGTTTATAGTGATTGGAATGACATGGATACTTATTTTGACAAAAAATACAGTGGATGTTTATGCCTGATGTCTCATTATCATATTTGTCATATAATATCGAAGTCATGGATATTTTTCAAAGCGATTGTCTTTATAATGAAAAAGGTGTTTCACATATTCATTTAGATGTATTTTCTTAATTCATGGTTCTAACCAATCACATCTACCATTAAGAAATAACATTGGAAATTCCACATAAAGTAGTCCCTGATGTTACATATTCATTTTTTGGAGATCCACCAATTGTTGGCCAATCAATTAATGTCGCAAGACTTGTATTTGGGTTGTTAACCCATGCATGAATCAACTCCATTTCTCTTTGTGCATCAAGTGTTTGAGAATCCATTGATCTAGTGTGACCAATGATATTACCTTCATCAGTATCCATCATTGGTCCAATAAAATAGTTTCATTTGTGTTTGCATCAAATTCGATATGCATAATTTTGAGCTGTTAAAATTTTTTTTGATCAAAATTTATAGGTAAATTGTTAAGAACATTTATATCGATTGTCACATCAGAGTAAAAATTGTTAAGGAAAAATTTGTAATGGAGTGATTTTTAAACACGAACTCTATTCACTATGAAGTGATAATTTGTGTCATGTTGATATTTTTCTTTTGAACTATAATGATTGGAAAATATTTAATACAAGGGAAAATATGTGTTCAATATATTATGGAATTATTATAGTGTGTCCCCTATATTTATATTGACCACCTCTTGCACATGTGTAACTTGTAATATAGGGCTTACAAAAGCAATCAAAATTTCTTCTACTTGCATGAGATTTGATAGTTCTTGTGGTTTCTCTCAAGGATTGATATTATTTATAGTTGAAAATATGTTAACTCCTCTCTCTTCTTTGCATTTGTTGCAAGTAGGACCTTGTGAAGTGCGAGAAACTTTGATTCCGATATAACATTCTTCACAAGTATAAAAAATTGGTGGTGAGTGGTACACATCTAAAAAAATACAAAATTTCATTTGTATTTGTTTGAAAACAGTCGCAAGCAATCCATTTGGATTTGTTGTGGTTGGAAAATTTACATGTGAACTAGAGTGAAAATCATGTTCTTGTTCAAATCTATTAATGTGTATATTTGCTTCCTTTATGTTTTCTGATTCTAGTTGTTTTATTGTTAATTATAATTTTTTTCTAACATATCTTCTTCTATCTACTTCATTCCTTTTTTTCCTATGTTCATCCCTTTGTGCATCAAATATTTTCTCCCTTTGTTGTTTTCTATATTCTCTCTAGTATTCTCTTTGATATTGTTTCCTTTGTTTCTCAAATTCAATTTTTTTTTTTGGTTGTTCCATAGCTAGAAACAAAAAATGATATGGAAAATTTAATTAGTATAAAAGATCATATTAGCTAAAAAATCAATGTATGCGATAAAATAAAAAAATGACTTATATTTGTATGTAAAATCTATCGACCAAGGATTACTAGCATGGGCCAATTACACTTGATCCATGAAGAATCGAAGCATAACGTAGCCACTAATACTCAATCTAAACAAGATCATTCAAATGAAGGTTAAGTTAAACATTTATTGAAATTAAACATTATGAACTGTGAAAGCATTTAAATGTCTACTTTAACCCATCTGAAACTTATCCTATTTTGGAATTAGTGTCATGTTGATGTGAAACAACGACTCTTTCCCAATCTCTTGATTAGTGAGCCTGTCTTAGTTGACGCTATTGAAGAGAATTGATGAAAGGGTTGTGAGATGTGATTAAAACATGATTTATGCTAAAATGAGTATGATGCAAAAGATAATCTACCATGATTTTATACTAAAAGATGTAGTTATACAATTTCTAAGCTAATCTAAATGAGATTTAAAATAAAAATATTCAAACCCTAATTATCTAATTAGCTAAATGGATGCATGAAATTCATTAATGGAAAACTAAGCTATTATGCAACTAATTTAAACTAAAATATGCTAAATGTGTGCAAAGATGAGTGTGAGTGTGAGTGATTTCATCAACATAAGTTTTCTCTAAAAAAGATGGATGATTTGTCTCCAAATAATGCTTTATTTATAGGAAAGCAAATGAGAAATGGAGGGTTGAAATTAAAAAAACTAATTAACGGTCAAGAATGGAGGAAATTAGAGGCATGGATCATGGATTCTCATCTACGGGTGAGAATGCAAGATGAGATTTAATCAAGGGTTCTCATTCCTTCCAATTAAGCACACTTTTGACCTGTACAAGAGGTCAAAAGTTAACTTGCACAAGAAGTCACAAGCTAATTTGCATATGAAGCTTTGTGAGAATATCCCTCTTTCAAATTGGAGAGAGAAAAGGATATTTTGCAAATTAAAAAAAAGTTTAATTGTGCAAAAGGAGAGGGAATATTCCCCTTTTGGAGGAAGTACAAAGGAAGAATATTCCTTTGGAATATTTCCTTGCAAGTGGGGGGGATTAGATTAATTAGATAATTGCTAATTAAACAAGGGTTTAATCATGCAATGAGGGGAATTAGAAGAATAAAGTGATATTCATTAAATTAAATGATTTAATGAATGGAGGAAAGGTGAAATGAAATTTGATTAAATAACTTAGGGTTATTTAATTAAATAAGAAGACTTAGGGAATTAAATTAAATAGTTTGATTTATTTAATTTAATGAGGTGAAGTGTTAGAGTGAAAGGGGGTGAATTAAATCGATTTGATGTATTAGGCTAATAGATGCAATTAATTAAATAGTTAGGCTAATTTAATCAATTGTAACGCTCCGTCGCGCAAACCCCAAAGGACAACTATTAATGCACAATTTTTTTTTAAATCTGTACAATTAAATAATAAAACACAACTTACACACACACACACACACATATATACATATATACATACATATATATACATATATATATTATATATTAATAAATATAAATTAACAATAAAAAAAATATATAATTTTTTAAAAAAAATTAAATTAAAAAAAAAGATAAAGGTTGGGAGGCTGCGAACCTCCCACACAGGGAGGTCGCAACCTCTACATAGGCTACACGCAACAACCAAAGGACGATTGTGCAACAGTCCCTTGGTCTGCTGCGCACAACCATGGGATGGTTGTGGAGGCCATATAGCCAACAGGGAAAAAGAGGTGGGGTTGGGGCAACAAAAGGCTATCCTCCCCATTTCAATCACTTTCAAAAAAAAAAACACAGACCCAAAAGAATAAAATATATATATTTTTAAATTCACAATCTAATTTCCACAAAATAACATACAGACAAATATATATAAATTTTTTTTTTTACTAAAAATCTAATTTTTCCTAGAAATAAAATATAGACCAACATATATTTTTTTATCAGAATATAAATTATATATATATATATATATATATTTAAAAGAATCTAATTTTCTTAGACAAGCACTTTTTGCAGAATATTGTTTTCCCAAAATTGACAACTTTCTTCAACAGGAACACAAATTTTTCTCAGAAGGATTTGAAATTTCTCCAACACAAAAGTATAGTAAACAAAATTTGATTGGGACGCATAAATAGATGCCAGGATCGAATAAAAACACAAGAAAAGAAGAGAAACTTATAGGTAAAGAACAACAGAGATAAATCAATACCAAACCAGCAAATTTTATTTCACATCTAGATCCATTTAAAAGTATAGATGAAAAAAAAAGACATAACTCATACTCGTTTATTTGATGGTGAGGATTTGCATTCAACCAAACAACAAAATTGTTATGTTTCAATTAAATTTTCAAACAATCATTAAAATGAATAGTAATCAAAGAACTTGGAGTCCTACGCTTTGCAAACGAAGTAACGTGCGTAGAAAAACCCTCCTTCCTCTTTCGAAACAACCCTTCACAAACTTCTTTCTCCTTCCTCAACAACTTTTCTCAATTCTTCTTTGAAACTCAATTCTGTATAAACTTTTACAGAGAAAGACAAGAGGAAGTCCCCATATTTGTGTAGACAAGTTTTTTTTCCCAAAAATTGCAAGTTAAGAAAACTTCTCTTTTTTAATTAATTAAAAAGAAACTCTTTTAATATTTGAAAACAAAAATCCATCGAAGTAGCAAGTTTCCTTTGCCTTTTTAATTTTTGAAAAGAAAATGAACATGCATTCCTCCTTTTCTTCTTTTCCTATTTTTTTTCCATTTAAATGAAATCTTTCGCTTTTATTTTTATTTGATTTTAAAGCTCATAATTATCACACAAAAATTAATAAAAAATATCTTTATTTCCAATATTTATCCTCAACTTAATAATTATCAAGCAAATCATTAAATTATATTATTTCATTTTACAAAATGACAAGTTATAATTATAAACAATATTATTTACTTAATTTATTTATTCTTTAACTAAATAGTCAACATTTAATTTAGCAACTTATAAAACTTAATGAATTTAAATATAACAATTAAGTTAACACATTCATCTAACTATTTAATTATTTTAATTAAATAACATTAATAAGCTACCAAAGAAAAATCAAACATAATCATTAATTAGAACACATAAACAAAGATTAAAATAAATGACGAACACAAAACAATACCGAAACGAAGACGGGGTCATGGACGAATGACACCATTAAACACAACAACGAGGGTGACAAACTTGGATGGGGACACTTCCTTATCAGCTCCTTTTAAAAACTTCATACCCGTTGGGTTTGTGGGAAACACTTAGACTTGACAACGCAGGTGGAGTCGGTGTCCAGTACCTGCATCCTGCATGAAACTAACATCAAGTAGCATATAAATCTCCAATACAGACACACCATGAAAGGTAGTTGCGACATATTAGGGCACTTGCGAGCGAGTGATGCTACCCCATCCTTTCACCAAGACTCACTAGAATACACATCATAATCCATATCTAGAATAAGCATAAAACCATATCATCACAACATAGTACCACATTAAAGTAATAACATATCCAGATAGTACAAACACTGCATATCATATGTCATAAATCATCATAAGCAATATCATGTGCATTCAACCAAACTAAACAGTTAATCCAAACAAGTCAAACTGATGAAACAATCACTATCATAGTCTCAAGTACAAAAATCAATATAAAAGAGTATCAAGAAAGTAACAACAACACGAGGGGTATTACATCCTCCCCCTTAGATCATGACTTACTCCTGGAAGCCACTAAACAAAAAAAGGATAAGCCTCTCTGATGCGGGAGGCATCCTCCCATGACATCGAAGTCCTTAATGTTAGGTCACTATTGGGCCCTCTCAAGCTCATATGTGGGCTCCTGAATCAGTTGGTCATCCTCTATTGGTAGCCTCTACAACTAAATCCTGGTGCCTAGCTTGGTGGTTGTCAACTGCGGAAAATGCTCGCTGTGACCTGCCCGCATCACCCATTGTCAGCTCGGAAGCAGCTAGTCTCTAACTAAAACCTGTAGTGTTCCTCTACGGACATTGTCTGGCAATATATCCTTGTTGACTGAAGGAGAAACAACCTATTCCTCGACCATAACCCCAACCACCTGAAGGGGCACTAGACTGCGGAATACTACCTCCACCAACTATAGACTAAAAACTCTGAGTTAGTTGATTTGAACGATCACGTTTGTTACTCTTCCAACTCTGATCTTTCCTCTTTTGTGACCTACTACCATGTTGAGCCTAAGATTTTGCAAGTTTTGACTGGGAGTGTTGTTGCTGCTCACCCTTAGTGGGTGCTTGATGGCCTTTAGAGGACCCTGTAGCTTGAGGCTGTCCAGCTCTAGAACCAAAACCCGATGCTGGTGCATTGCCGATTTGGACTCCTGTGTGGCCTCCCAATGCCATTGCCAAGTCTTATTCTACTAGATGAGCCTTCTCAACTGCTACCTCCATTGTCTTTGGCTCGAAGACTCAAACTCCACCACTGATTCAGGTGTTTATGCCCCTAAACAAGTGTTGCACAAGCATTGCCTCATCCTTACCAATTCTTGCATACTGCTTGAGCTCGTAAAAAAGATGCTCATATTGCTCAATGAACATTTCCATATGTCTCAACTCATGGAATTAATTTGCCCTGCACTGCCTCTAGTGATCAGATAGAAAATGGGCCCTGAATCTCTCCATAAACAATTCCCAAGTCACCATACTGATGTCAAGATGTAATTTTCTCTCTTCAAGCTACCACCAAGTGGATGCAAAGCCTCTGAGGTGCATGATGGTGCACCTAGCCCTGGTATTACTACCATAGGGATGCATAGTAAAGCATCTTTCCAAATCAATCAACCATGTTTCTGCCTCTAGACCCCCACCGGAACCATCAAGTGTGGGAGGTCATGCTCTCAACAAGTCTCTCATGTGACCTACCACTATTGCATCCTGCTCTACTGCTATTTCCCCACGTCTCGGTGATCTCTCCCTTTCCCTTTCCAGCCGCTACTCTTCCACTGGCCTAGGGCCTAAACAACCTAGAATCTCCTCAATTAGGTGCTGCAGTTTTCCACCTTCAAGACCTGGCTGCTTCGAGTTTTGACCACCACCTATCAGATTGTTTTGGGAACTCTGTCATTCCTCACACTCTGAACCGTGGGAACTTGGAGGTGATGGAATTTGGCGGTTGGACCAGTGGCCACCACCTCTGCCTCTTCCTCGGCCACGACCTCTACTCGGAGGCATATTCCTGCACATCAATTGAGGAGTACATGTGAGACCAAGAGCTAAACCCAAAGGTTGCCTAATGGAATTAAACTACCTAGAGAACCCAACTTTTGCAAACCCGAGTCTGATACCAAGTTGTAACATCTCGTCACACAAACCCCAAAGGACAACTATTAATGGACATTTTTTTTTAAAATATGTATAATTAAATAATAAAACACAGCTTACATATATATATACATATATATATTATATATATATTAATAAATATAAATTAACAATAAAAAAACAATATATATAAAAAAATTAAATTAAATTAAAAAAAAAGATAAAGGTTTGGAGGCTGCGAACCTCCCACACAGGGATGCCACAACCTCTCCCTAAGCTGTGCGTAGCAGCCAAAGGACTGTTGCACAACAGTCCCTTGGTTTGTTGTGTGTAGCCATGGGATGGCTGCATATCAGCCCCCAACATAGCCACATGGAAAAAGAGGGGGGGTTGGGGTGCAACAAAAGCTAACTATCCCCCATTTCAATCACTTTTAAGAAAAAAAAAACAGACCCAAAAGAATATAATATATATATTTTTAAATTCACAATCTAATTTCCACAGAATAACATACAGACAAATATATTATATATATATTTTACTAAAAATCTAATTTTTCCCAGAAATAAAATACAAAACAACATATATTTTTTTAACAAAATATAAATTATGAATATATATATATATAAAACAGAATCTAATTTTCTTAGACAAGAACTTTTTGTAGAATATTGTTTTCCCAAAATTGACAACAACTTTCTTCAATAGGAACACAAATTTTTCTTAGAAGGATTTGAAATTTCTCCAACACAACAATATACTAAACAAAATTTGATCGGGAGGAATAAATAGATGCCAAGATCGAATAAAAACACAAGAAAAGAAGAGAAACTTACGGGTAAAGAACAACAGAGATAAATCAATACCAAACCAACAAATTTTATTTCACATCTAGATCCTTTTAAAAGTATAGCTGAAAAAAAGAGACATAACTCATACTCGTTTATTTGACGGTGAGGATTTGCATTCAGCCAAACAACAAAACTGTTATATTTCAATTAAATTTTCAAACAGTCATTAAAATGGATAGTAATCAAAGAACTTGGAGTCCTACACTCTGCAAATGAAGTAACGTGCATGGAAAACCCCTTCTTCCTCTTTCGAAACAACCCTTCACAAACTTCTTTCTCCTTCCTCAACAACTTTTCTCAATTCTTCTTTGAAACTAAATTCTGTACAAATTTTTACAAAGAAAGACAAGAGTTCCCCATATTTTTGCAAACAAGTTTTTTTTCCCAAAAATTGCAAGTTAAGAAAACTTCTCCTCTTTTTTAATTAATTAAAAAGAAACTCTTTTAATTTTTGAAAACAAAAATCCATCGAAGTAGCAAGTTTCCTTTGCCTTTTTAATTTTTGAAAAGAAAATGAACATGCATTCCTCCTTTTCTTCTTTTCCTATTTTTTTTTTCCATTTAAATGAAATCTTTCGCTTTTATTTTTATTTGATTTTAAAGCTCATAATTATCACACAAAAATTAATAAAAAAAATCTTTATTACCAATCTTTATCCTCAACTTAATAATTATCAAGAAAATCATTAAATTATATTATTTCATTTTACAAAATGACAATTTATAATTATAAACAATATTATTTACTTAATTTATTTATCCTTTAATTAAATAGTCAACATTTAATTTAGCAACTTATAAAATTGAATGAATTTAAATATAACAATTAAGTTAACACATTCGTCTAACTATTTAATTATTTTAATTAAATAACATTAATAAGCTACCAAATAAAATTCAAACATAATCATTAATTAGAACAACACATAAACAAAGATTAAAATAAATGACCAACACAAAACAATACCGAAACGAAGACGGGGTCGTGGACGAATGACACTGTTAAACACAACGGGGGTGAAAAACTTGGACGGGGACACTTCCTTATCAACTCCTTTTAAAAAATTCATACCCATTGGGTTTGTGGGACACGCTCAGACCTGACAACGCAGGTGGAGTTGGTGTCTAGTACCTACATCTTGCATGAAACCAACATTAAGTAGCATATAAATCTCCAATACAAACACACCGTGAAAGGTAGTTGCGGCATAGCAGGGCACTCGAGTGATGCTACCCCATCCTTTCACTAAGACTCACTAGAATAGACATCATAGTCCATATCCAGAATAAGCATAAAACCATATCATCACAATATAGTACCACATTAAAGCAATAACATATCCAGATAGTATAGACACCACATATCATATGTCATAAATCATCATAAGCAATATCATGTGCATCCAACCAAACCAAATAGTTAATCCACATAGGTGAAATCGATGAAACAATCACTATCACAGTCTCAAGTACACAACTCAACATAAAAGAGTATCAAGAAAGTAACAACAACATGAGGGGTATTACATCAATTAAGCAAAAAGAGGATGGGTTTCAAGAGGAAATGATGTTAGTATACCTAATTCGAGTGCATGATATTATTTAGGACATTTTCAGTGTCTACAACATTAATTTTAATCTACAAATATTTCTTAATGTTTTTTTTAGAATGTCAAGTAATTTTAGTACATTATGTTAGAATTGATTTAAAAAAAAAAACTTAACTTAATTTTAAAATAGTTATTATATTATATATTATTATTTTAAAAAAATATTTTATAAATTTTATATTTATGTATTTCTTATAGTTATATTATTTTTTATTTGATTTGAGTTATATTTTATTTGATATAAAATAACATGAAAAATAATATTTACATTTATTTATTTTTTAATGTATATTATTATTTAATGCAATATAATAAATTTATATTATCCTATACTTAACTTTTTAAAGTATGGTTATTATATAAATTTTATGTTTATATAATGATATTTTTTCCTTGAAGTTTTATTATATTATGATTTAATTTTTAATTATTTTTATTGTAATGTATTATTATATTAATTATATTATTATAGTATACTTAAAATAAAAAGTAAATTAATTAAAGGTAAGTTTAATATAATGTTATATTGTTGTAGTATATTTAATAGTATATTATTTTTTTAAAATATGATATTATGTTAGTTTAAGTTTTTCTAATATAGTACTTATTATATTAAAGTTATTTTCTATGTATATTTATATTAGTTTATATTAAAATTTTAATTTTTTTTTTTGATATGCAAGGCTTAGATATTTTATTTAAAGTATTAAAGGATTCCATACAAAATGTATGCTATGCAGGAAATCATCAACAAAATAGCCAAAAACTTGACCAAAAACCTCTATCAACCTAGGATACGCTAAAAAAACAGAGCAAAATTGGCAACCACGCTACCACATTCGATACCTAGATGCAAAACAACAACCATACATCAAGAAAATTTCAACCAAAAAGAGGCCGAGCCTCAAAGAAACCCATTTAAGTTTGCAAAAGTAGAAAAATCCTCTACCCATTCCAAACCTTCCTCCACCACCAGCTCGAACTTCCGCATAAGAAATTCTACTGCCATCGCCGAGAGCAACCGGTGTTGCATCAACTCGGCCCTTTTCAAATCCAAGAGAAAGGGGAAGAACTTCACTGCCTCGTTCGTTTTCCACAACAACTCCATATTATAGGGACGTGGGATCCCTTTTCCAACAAAGGCCACTTTGAGAGACTCTATTGAAATTTTAATTATTATTGTGAATAGTATAATTTATTTATTTATAGTTTATTTAATATAAAATGACATTAAAAATGGTATATAGATTTATATTTTATTGTTAATGTATATATTTGATATGTAAGCAAGATTTTGCATTAAGTTAAAAAATAAAAAATTACATAGTGAGCCCATTAGGCGAGAGTTTTTGAGTTGCCCTGACATATCAACACATAACCCTACCAACACTACCATACTAACAACAATCACCCCTATATAGTTGAATAGAAAATTTTTTGTGTAGGGACACACGTTTCAAACTAGAGACAACCAAACAAAGCTATAAAAGTGACCAAAAAACTATAGCAACCATCCTAGAGACTAGAAACTAGACCCATAACACCTTACATATCAAGAAAAATTTTAAAAAATCCTCACCCCAAACCTGTGCACCTCCAAGAAACCATTAGCACAAGAAAAATCACATAAATTCAATACCTAACAACCATGAGGTGAAGGAGGAAGCTTAAATTTTACACGAAGTAAGTAATCCAATGCAACCACCACCAATTCCCTGTGAGCTACCAAAGCCATGCCTTTCAAATCTTACATGAAAGGATAGTATTTGATCACCTCACCTGGCACATAGAGCAAGCGCATGTCCCACAACTTAGGGATCCCCATACTAGGTGAGGCTGCATACAATGTAGCCTCCAAATCCACCAGTAGATCCACATAGAAGAGTTTTTTTTGCAGTGCGTCGACCTCCCTTTTACCCAACCTTATTTCTAACATGGACACCGGGAAATGAGATGTGATGTTTGTATCAACCCTATGAAACTCATCGCTGTCCAAAAGAATCTTCCCCATAATCATCTTTACTACTGTCAACACCAAAGTGTAATATTGCTTGAGCATTCTTTTGAGTCACTGGTCCGTAATTGAAGAACAAGAGGCCATTTTCCTTCCAAATCTCAAAAAAAGAATTGGGGAAGCTGCCCCAATGATGGTGAGAGTCTCCAAAGACATTCTAACAACGAACTTCAACCTCTCCTCCATGGTTGAAGCAAAAATAGAGGTTCATACCACCAAACCCTTACCAAGCTCCAATGTTACGCCATTCCCAACGGTGACAAAAAAGAGAGCCTTACCAAACATAAGTAATGTGAGGGTGATTGCCATCATATCACACCATAATGGAAATGTCAGGTTTTAACCATGCCGTGCATAGTGTCATCCCAACTCCACCGTTGAGGCACCAAATAGCACGAAAGGAGAGGATTTGGAAATCCCAAAGATAATTACCCAAATGCATGCTTTGTAAATCACTTGACATTAACATTATTATGAAGATCTTATGGATGGATATGGTAATCGCCGATTTCTACTACGACAACTTCGCCAGCTCCTCACCTTCCTCCCAAATTGGAAATGTGGCTACCAACAAAATTTTCCAATTTATTGAGTCAAGTGTGAATGACATGTCCTAAGGAAACCTCAACCTTTCCACAAAAGAATATGTGGAAAGGCGCCCACCCATCCACCCATTTATTGTAAATGTATATTATTATTTAATGTCATATAGTAAATTTATATTTTCTTATACCTATTATTTTTTACTATGATTATTATATAAATTTTATGTATACATAATTATCATTTTTTTTGTTATATATATATTTTAGACTAGGCATGAACCGAAATTTGGTAGCTGCCCCTTATAAATTGTAGTGCACCCGGTAAATTTTTTTCATGTGACTGGTGATGCTGGCATGACATTCCCTTTGATACCATAGGGATGGTGGGGAGACTAGACTTCATGACCTCTTGCCTGCAACATGATGCTTTAGTCAATAAAGCTAGCCCCATTGCCTTGTTATAGTTATATTATATTATCACTTAATTTTTAATTATTTTATTAAAATTTATTATTATATTAATTATACTATTGTAGTATACTTAAAATAGAAATGAATTTAATTAAATATAAGTTTAATAATGTTTTTGATATTAAAAGGAACAAAAAAAGGGTGTTGTCCCATTAAAACAAGGCATCCACGACCATTCACAATAGATTAACACTAACAACATAGTGACGATAGGTCTAAAAACCAGATCATCACCCTTAGTAGAACATATCAAAAACAACACAAAAAACACACAAGCGAGCTAAAGCTACTAGCAGAGTCCATCATGATATCATGATATAAAGTCACCATAGATATAGACCATCGAGGGTCATACCAGTCATGGAGGAAAATAAACATAATAATAATGTATTTAAAAAAACAAAACATGATTGAAGGCTAATACAACCATCCCTAGCCAAAAAACCAAAACCCACAAAAGAATAAATCTACTTCCCACTGCATGGCTTAACTAGAGTTATCATACCCTAGTCCTCAGAGAGGAACTTAAGCATTTCCTCACTGACGGGATCTTCCTCCACATCGTTCGCAGCCATATCCTAGACAAAGCATAGTGGCAGACCTATGCATAATCTTCAAGGAAAACCGAGTATCATCCTACAGTCTTTTCTCTAGGCTCTCAATTTTGTTTTTCAAAATTTCAATCTCCTCCCAGGCAACATCCTATTTACTATGGCCTTCCTCCATAGGAACCTTACCCTCTGAAATGTTGGAGGTGCGAGGCTTGACCTCCTTGATTTTAATGCTGGTAGGGTCCCTTTTAAGACTTTCAGAAACATGGGAGGAGTTGCTAGCAGAACCCGAGAAATCCTCCTCACCCACTTCCTTCTCCTCCATACTCCTACTCTCACTCCCGTCCCCATTGTCAGAATCCAAAACCTCCTTGAAACTCTTCCCTTTTTCATGCTTGGTAACCAGTCTACTAGACCGGCAAGGAGTATTAGTCTCCTTGGTGATCTCAATGTCCGAGTTAATTTGGTGGAGCCAAAGTTTTGTCTTCTTTGAGGCTTTGGCCTTGCCTCTCAGGGTGGGGGCTGTGCGTTTTTTCTCCTTGCTTTCCACCATGGGGCCTAGAGAGGGGGATGTGTCCTATGGTGAAATTTTCAAGGCACGGTTTTTAATGCACTTCTTTTTACTTGGGCTGGGGGAGTCCATGATGCTAGCTGACAGGGGGCATAAGAAACCGAAGATTCTTTGATAGAGGCGGGACAGGAAACATCAAAAACAATAATGGGACAAGGAGGGAAAAGGGCCAAATAAAAATGGTAAAGCCTATAAATGAGCCCTTGGTGAAGGTTGGTGACATTTTTATTCACATTCATGGCTTCAGCGACATCCAACATGATACTCACAAGGGAATGCATGAGAAAAAATGGGAAAGAAATATTATGGTGATTCCTAAGGTGATTGAGGAAATTAAAATGGTAGTAGTAATACACACCATACCTTTCTTCAAGGGTGAATTATTTCATCACCACCATGCACACTCTGTCCCATAGCTCAGACAAAGCTTCATAGTCATACCCTTTGCGTAGCTTGATAGGTTTCTCATCACTCGAAAGAAAAGGTTGAGGTTGTTCTAGTCAGCAACTTTGGTGGTTTTCTTCCACGTATGCCCATCTAGAGTGAGACTTGTAGCCTTGGTTATGACCTCCTCATTGATATCAAAATAAATTCTCCCAATTGTGACCCTTCTATCCTTCTAAGAGGTCACAAATTGCCTGGAAAGACCCTCATTGTGGCTAGTCATAAATTCCATATATTGGGAAATACCACCTTCCCTACATATATGCCAAATAGAGCCATCCACCTTCCAATAGTCACATTTATCAGGCTCCACCCGTACCTAGTCCCCACCCATATCTCCAACACACTTGCCGCAAACAACCAAAACAATGCCAAAAAGAAAATTAGCCGGCGGAAAATAGAGAAAACTAGGAGTAGAAAAAACTGCGTAGAAATGGCCAGTAAGAGGTAACTTGTAAAGCCAAAAAAGATGAAAATAAATTCTTGTTCCCGTAGCTATCTTAGACCTATCAGTTTCCCCATGTGAGAAGTCCATGACATGAAAGGAAATGATATAAGAGAAATATCCGGACGACACAAAAAATTGAACCAAATCCGCCTGTCTGAAAAGCTTGTCACAAGCTTCGAGGGGGTTAATAAAATAATGACCCCATTGGTCATTAGGATGGAAATGAATAATCTCGATGGAAAACCAAAAAATAGTCGTACGTGACACATGGAAAATCCTCCGCCACTCTCTTTTCACACAACGACCAATAATTTAAAAAATATCTCCCACTATCAATACTAACAATAGTTAGAAATAGCCACATCAATTTAGGGAAAAAAATATTAAGCATCATGGAAAATAACATTGGAGTCCTTTCTTAGAAGAACCACAACAAAAGGAGGTAAAGACTCTTCTTTCCTCCAACACCGCAATCCTTCCTGATCAAGCCCAATAGTAGCTAGACTATCAACAACCACATTTCCTTCTCTATAAACATGTTGGATGGTGAACTCCTGGAGTTTGGTAAGAAGGGAATGAATGTCTTCAATAACCCCTTGAATGGCCTAGCCAACAACCATCTTTCCCTTCATGACTTCCACAATTAGCAACAAATCACCAATTTCCATGGACTTGACGCCGATTGACATTACAATTCAAAGGTCCGAGAGGAGGGCCTTGCCCTCAACCTGATTGCAAGTGTGATCTTTCAGGTTCCCTGAATAGGCTACAACTAAACAACCATTATGGTCACGAATGATACCCCCTCCCACAACCTTCCCAGCTCTAGCTGCCCCATTAAAATTCAACTTAAACCAGGGTGGTTTTGGGGCTTTCCACTTCGTGTTGCTCTTGACAATCCTCTTGGAGTTATTAAAATTATGGAAGTCATTAGGAAACTTCCATATTTTGGCTATATTTCTATCCCAGTCCATAGGGGGCAATTGGGGGTTTTCCACTGGCACACTAAGATATTATCAAGGAGTCAATTGACGATAATTAGCAGACAATCCACACTATTCTCCTTTTCTCTGAAAATCTTGTTGTTCCTTTCTTTCCACAGACACCAACATACATGTGGAGGAATAAGCCACCAAAGTTGCCTTATTAAAGGGTGTTTAGAGGGGCATTTCCAATTAAGGAAAAATTGATGAATATTCCTATAAAAAACCCAAAGGATGTTGAAATTTTGTAAGACATTCTGCCAAACTTGGGAGGCATATTGACAGTGGATAAAGAGGTGGGAGATTTTCTCCTCCATCAACTTACAGAGGGTGCACCGGTTGGGAAATTGAAAGCCTCTTTTGACCAGATTATCAACAGTCAAGATTTTTCCATGAATGAACACCCACCAAAAGAAGTTGATTTTGGGAATGAGTTGATGATTCCACACATTCTTCTAGCAAGATTCATCACCATCAAACTTAAGCAACAAATGATAAGTAGACTTGACTGAGAAATCCCTTGATTGGTTCTTAGACCAGAAAATCCTCTCCTCCCTAGGAAAGAGAGGGAGTCTTGTCTTGTTCAAAAGAACCTGAAGCTCAACAACCTTATGGAGAAGGTCCGACCTATCCAAGAAACTTAATTCCAAAGTTTTCCAATTAGCTCTGGGTAGAGTATAGTCTGTAATAAAGGTTTCAATATGCTCCTTAGCATGTTCCGTCAAAATGTTGAAGTTGCTATCAACAAGAGGTCTTCCCCCAAGCCAACTGTCTTCCCAAAATCAAATTGACCTCCCATTCCCAATTTTCCATCTTATCCCTTCCTTCAAAAGAGATATGCATTTTAGGATATTATTCCAAAATTTTGACGCCGATGGGAGGCCCATCAGATCCAGGGCCTTGGAGAAATGTTCCTAGTTCAAATATTTAGCCTTCATTATGTTGCACCATTCAGCCCTTCCCAGAACAATATTCCAACCCACCTTAGTGATGAGGGCTTTGTTCAAATTGGTGATCTTCCTAATCCAAATACCCCCTTGACATTTAGGATGGCAGACAATGTCCCAGTTCAAAAGAGCAAGCCTTTTTCTCTCTTCAACACTAGTCCAAAGGAAAAATATTTGGATTCTTTCCAAATTTTCAGCCATAGAGCCTGAAATATTAAAGAGGGAGAGGAAATAGATTGGGATTCCTTGTAGGGAAGCCTTGAGAAGTTGTAGTTTACCAACATTACTAAGGAGAGTACCCTTCCATCCTATGAGCTTCTTTTGTATTCTTTCTAAAATATTATTCTAGAAGCTATGAGTGACCTCTTTAATAGTGAGTGGTAAGCCAAGGTAGATCCCCAATAGGGATTCACACTGACAGCCCAAAATAGATAATATCTTGGCTTGGAGATCCACTTTGGTATTGAAAAAATAGATATGGCTCTTATTATAATTTATGCATTGCCCCGAGGTATTAGCATAATCTTGGAGAAGGAACTTCCATTATCTAGCTTCAACCACCGAATATTTTCCAAAAAGGAAGGTGTCATCCACAAATTGCTAAAGAATAGAGGGGGGGAAGGTGGAAGCAGCTCAGATTCCCTGAATTTTCCCAGAGTGCAGCAAGGATAAAAAGTTCTTGCCAAGGACTTCAAAAACTATAATAAACAAGTAAGGTGATAGAGGGTCACCTTGTCTAATACCTTTTCAGGCCTTAAAGAACCCCCAAGGGGTCTCGTTGACCATGACAAAATACTGATAGTCTCCACACATTCTTTAACCAGGCCAATTACCTTATCACTGAAACCAAATTTAGCAAGAACTGCATAAAGGAATTTCCATTCGACCCTATCATAGGCCTTAGAAATGTCTAATTTGAATTCCATACCTTGATTCTTTCTTTTCTCCATGGAGTGGATTATTTCATGAGTCAAAATAGCAACATCAAGAATTTGTCTTCCAGGGAAAAATCCATTTTGGTATTTGCTAATAATTTTATCCAACAGAGGCTTGAGCCGGTTAACAAGGACCTTAGAAAAGATCTTGTACACTGAATTACAAATACTAATAGGCCTGAAATCAGCCATATGCTTTGGCTCCTATATTTTGGGGACTAAGACAATGAATGCATTGTTCAAATTTTTAGCAGTTTACTAGTTCTGAAAAAATATTTGACCGCCAAAACCAAGTCGTGGCTGACAATGTCCCAATATTCTTGAGAAAAAGCTGAGGGAAAACCATCAGGCCTCAGGGCTTTATAGGAACCCATAGTAAAAACAACAATCTTGAATTCCTCCTCTGAAACAGGGGCACAAAGCTGAGAATTATCCTCATCACTAATACTAGAAGGGAGGTGCGTCAAGAGTCTATCCTGCACATCATCAAAAAAGGTGAAACCAGTGTCTAAGTAAATCTGTCTGAAGTAGTGCTCTGCTATTTACCCAATTTTATTAGCCTCCATAACCTCCTGATTGTCTTCATTAATCATGAACTTGATGGTGTTTCTTTTTTTGTGCCTACAAGCCATCCTATGGAAAAAGGCAGAGTTCCTATCTCCCTCTTTCAATCACTGAACTCTAGATCTCTTCTTCCAATTATTTATTCTTTACTTAATAAATCTTTCCACTTCCTCCTCTAGGATTCCTCCTCCTCATGTAGAGTTTGAAGGAGAGAGCCCTCGACCATAAGATTTTGTATCCCCTCAAGCTTATCCTTAATCATCTTTTTAATTTTAAAGAAATCCCCAAAAGTAACTCTAGACCAACCCTTAGCCTCCTTTTTAATAAGGTCTAGCTTTTGGGAAATTCTATACATAGCAGAACCCTGATTTGAAAAGGACCATCAATCCTCAACGAGCTTTCTAAAATTCTGGTGAGACATCCACATAATTTCAAACCTGAAAGGGTGAGGGCCATGAAATGACTTGTTCACCCATTGGAGAAGAATTGGGCTATGGTAAAAAATGGTTCTGGGGAGAGAAACAAGAGAAGCATTGTATCCCAGATTCCAACCCACCGAGACAAGTACTTGATCCAACCAAACTTGAATGAGGTGGTTACCTTTCCTATTCTTAGACCATGTAAAAGGATTACCTTGCAAATCTAGATCAAATAGACCAGACTTATTGATAAATTCTTCCAGATCATTCATGCTATCCGAGTAGTCCATAAGGCCACCAATCTTCTCTGAAGGGAAAATAGGGGAGTTGAAGTCCCCAACCACCACATACAAAGAATTTTTATTAGAAGAAATTAAAGATAAAACTTCCTCCCACATACTCTTCCTCCCACCCCTAGAATTAGGGGCATAGATGTTGAACAAATGCCAAGTGTGATTGTCAGCCCTGAGGGTCACATCAAGGTAACTGTGAGAGAACGTAAAGGATACCCCATCAACTTTCGCAGAGTTCCACATAGTGGCAATACCACTTGAGGAACCAACCGCCTCACTGTAGAAGAAGGTGGAGCCCAACCAGATTTTGCTAGCAAAACAAAAGAAAGTCCTGTAAGTCATCTTAACCTCATGGAGCAAAAGGACATCAATTTTATGATCCACAATATATTTCCTTAGAGTAAACTGTTTCTGAGGACTATTCAGTCCTTGTATGTTCCATGAAAGGAACTTCATTTTTTAGTGCGATGTGTTGAGTCAAGGGTTGATTGCCGACCACTGGAAATATCCCTGGAAGTAGCTTTATGCCTTGATAGTCTCTCTAAAGGTCTTCCAACTCTACATTTAGTTCCCACATCCACTTTCTTATTTATTGTTTTTCTCTTTTGAGATTGCCAATCCTCCCCATTATCACCAATTGCCCGAGCATTAGTGAGAGTAGATTTGGAGTCCAGAGTGAGAATGACAGATTTTGTTACTTCCCAAGCATAAACCTCCACATCGTCCTATAAGGACGAGAAGATACAGGAGGAAGAAGCCACCAGATTAACTAGCCTCAACCCCGTTATCTGTTGAGTAGGAAGAACAAACTCTAGCGAAGGCACACCCATAGGTTTGTCAGCGACCACATAACCCAACTTTGTGTTTGTCAAGTCCAAGCACACAAAGGACAAAGGAGACCAAACAACCTTTTGATCACCATCGGAGGTGAGCAGATCACAGCCCAGGCCAACATCCTTGAGATCCCTGAGAGAGGAGAGATCTCCATCCTCTAAGGGATCCAAGGAAGACCTCAATGCCACAACGTTAGAATTGGACTTAACCCCGGGGCCGGGGGAATTCATCAATTCAAATAGACCATTAGTAAAAGGATAATCCTCCATCTCATTAATTTTCACACTCTTCTCTGCATTACTGGTGCTAGGATCCAACTTAATCTTAGGCAAATCAGGAAGGCAAGACAGGTTCTTTCCCTTGGAAGGAGTTTCCTTTGGAGTGATACTTTTGCAGTCATCAATAATATGACCTTGCTTGCCACACTTCTGAAAAAACAGGGTGGAATTCTCATAGACTAGAGCCTGGGTCAATTTTTCCCACTTAGATTTGAGGGTGATAAAGTTGGGGAGGGCTTTGTTAATGGAGATATTAACACAAAAGTGAACAAAAACCAACCTATATTTTTCCAATGTAACCACATCCACCGCAACAAAGCTACCAAAGGAGTTCCCAATCCACTGGAAAATCCTCTAATCCCAGAATTCCAATGGAAGGTCTGGTAATCGAACCCAAATAGGGGCCATGTGAGTGAGTTCAATAGATGGTTCAAACCTTGGCTTCCACTTAGCCAAAGACAATAAATGTTTACCATAGGCCTAAGTTCCCAAGAGGACATAGATCAAATCCTCCTTTACCATAAATTTGAAAAGGAAAAGACCACTAGGCATTCCCAATATAGACACTCTACCTTTCAGCTTCCACCAAGCATTAGCCCACCTCTAGACCATATCTATAGTTGGCCTAAAGGCTAAGAATATTCCCACTAAGGCAAGGTGAAGAGAGGAAGCAACCTCATCCATGACCATGTCAGGGAGGCAAAGCTTAGAGCCGTCCCCAGTTTGAATGATTTTCGGACTGAAAGTGTCAAGGGCATTAATCTGGAGCCCGTAAGGATATTCTTCCAGTAATCCTTAGAGGGGTCAACACCCTTGGTGCAACCATTGTCCTCATCGACAAGAGACCTGGAAAGTGCATTGGAGTTAGACGAAACAAATGCCGCATCCCCATGAGCCGCATGTGGACAAATCTTGTCCATATCGGGCAGGGGGTCAAGCTGGGGGGAGAAAAAGCTCTCCCCAGAACCTGCAAGCATCGAAAAGTTTGAATACCGTTGGGCGAGAATATGCAAGGTGGGAAGTTGCAGAGCTCGAAGTCACGTTCCATATGTTAATATAGTTTAATAATGTTATATTGCAGTACTATATTTCATACTATATTATTTTTTAGAATATGATATTATATTAGGTTAATGTTTCTTAATATAATATTATATTACATTTAAATTATTATATATTTATATTTATATTAGTTTATATGAAAATTATAATTATTAGTTTGAATAGTAAAATTTATTTAACATATACTATATGTAACAAATAATAATGCAAGGCTTTTATTTATATTCAATGTAGAAAAGGAATATATATGTCAAAAAATTGCTTTAGAATATATAAATATGAGACTTAATATACATAAAAGATATACAATAAATGTATGTAAGACATTTACAAAAATAAAATAAAATATTTAGTTACATATATGAGAACTGATATACATAAAAGAAGATATCTGATGAAGAGAATACATAGGTATTTTAGAAAGTATGTACATATGAGTTATTAACTGAAATAGAAACACTATACATGAGCCTAGTTTGAATACATTAGTTATCATTTAAAAAAGAAAAAAAATGTTCAATGATTTGGTTGGATAAACCTTGTTCATCATAATATATTTCTTTTAAAAATGAACAAAATCCTACAACTTTTGTAAATGTTTTATGGAATTTTTGTTCAAATGTCTTCCATTTGTTGTAATGTTTCTTCTACAACCACAACAAGAAAGGTTTTATCTTCGAGCTCTTTGATAATCTCTTGAGAATGTTCATAAATTAATTTTATTAATTTTTTGATTGGAGTTTCAACATACACATTTTACTGCACATAATCATCTGAGATTACAATAATTGGGCTTATTATTCGACTGATTTTTTTCAGCATCGATATTTGTCATGATCTAAAAGAGAAAAAATAAAGTTAATAAAAATATTATCTCTATTCCATATTGTTTGATATAGATTTTTTTTAAAAATATGTTTAAAAAATAATTTAGTTAAACTTGAATTGAATAAATAAGCATTCATATAAATCAAATTTTATTAATAAAATCAATACTTACATACAATATTCATAACAAAAGCGTAATAAATTATTATAATCTTAAATTTAATAATATTTAATAATTATATATTTATTAATAATATATTTCATATTATCATTATTATATTATATAATACTATTATATTATTACTATTATACTAACATAATATTATTTTGTTATTATAATATTATTACTATCATATTCTTATATTCTTATTCATATTATATTAATAATATTGTATTATATTTATATTATAGGATGCTATTACTATATTCTTAATTAATTCAATTATTTTTTTATTATAATTATTAGACTATTACTAATTTTATATTTTATTGTTTCTATTATTAAAATTGTATTAGATTATTTAATATAGATTGTTTATTTGAATTAAGTTGAATTAGATTGAATAATTTTATTTGTTTCAAATAGGTTGAATTATGTTTTTGATTAAAGGTAAAAACAAGTTTTGAAATGATCCGAAACCCTTTACAAAGAAACTGTACCTAAGAGATTAACATAGCCAACCGACAACCAACCATCAACAAACTGACATAAACTAAGATAACAAAAAAGAAATAGAACACACTACTGCAATTCCTTAAGAATTTTAGCTACTTTAATGTCTTGTTTATATAAGAAATTATGAAGGCTAACTACCTCCTACAACTCTTTCTTTTGAAATTCCAAGGGTTTCTTGGAATGACTACAAGTGTGAGAACTCAGACCCTCCCTAGTAGAAGTACACTGTTTACCTTTAACCATAAACTCATTAGTATTATCAACATCCTTGGGCATCCCCATTAGATCCTCATCCTTCAAATTCTTGACCTTTTCATTATGAATGTGGAGCCCATTAGCGTTGTTCTTAAGAGTAATCTAGATAACCTTCACAAAATTCTCTAGATTCTAATGAATCTTTTGAATTTTATCCTCCAAAACCTTGATATGGATCTCATAATCATTCTTCATCAATATAACATCCTTAGCCACTTAATCTAGGATAGCTAACATCTTATTATTCATTTCTTTGTTCCTAGATAAATCCTCATTGCCATCTTTCTTCTCCATCTTATTTTGAAGAGACCACAAATTTACATTAATCTGGTTCATTTCCAGAAAAAACCACTTGGACAGTCTAAATTGGATCACACCACCCTCCTTGGCCAAACCAAGCACATTGTAAATTTCCTCCTGGTTGGTGTTGAGAAAATTAAAATCCTTAGATAACTCATTCAGAGGAGGACCTTGGTCTTCATGAGACATATCAATATGTTGGTCCATTTTCTCTTTTCCTATAGACTTACCTCTCTCCTAGTTTTTCCAAAATCTTCCATTTTCTCTTTGTCTTTAGACTTGACTTCTCCTTTCCCTCACCAAGAGGTATTTTTTCCCCTTTCTCATCAACTTGCATCTTCCTTGCTAGGTTATCTTTATCAACCCCCCTATCAACTTGCATCTTCCTCTCCAAGTTGTCCTTATCAACCCCCTTATCAAGTTTTATCTTCTTCTAGTTATCAACAATAGAATGCACATTTATCTCCATATCATAGTCCCTAGTAAAGGATCCCCTTGACCATGAGATTTGGGGTTTATCTCATTTCTTAGATGTATTCTTAGTTTTATTTTTTTTCCTTAGGGGGGTTTGAATAAATTTCCAAAGATTCCCCATCTGTAATACCCCTCTTGTTACGGTTTAGATTTGTTTTTCTATGAGTTGATTTGGTACTTTGATACTGTGATGAGACTATTATTGTTTGGTTTGGTTAGTAGACCTAGTTGTTTATGCCTATACATTAGAGGACATGGTTATTGATATGATATTGTGGTTGGTGATATTAGTTTGATTTCAGTAACATTGCGATGCATTAATTTAGTAAATTATGTTATGATATGATTTGTTAGTTTAGAAATGAGTAATTTATCGGTTATATTATATTGTTTGGATAGATGTGATGAAGGATAGTGTAGCACCACTCGTTCGCGGGTGCCCTACTATGCTGCGATTCCTTCTCACAATACAATGCTTTGATTTTATATATGTATGCACATGTACACGACCTCGTTTGTATGCAAGATTTGCAGGTACAGAGTCTCGATTCCACCTGCTTCGGCAGGACAGGGCGAGCACCTATAGCCCAACGGTTAAATGTTGAAACAAAGGTGACAATGAAGTCATCCCGTCCCATGATGTCAGACCTTCCTGTTGATTGGTATTGTTCATTTTTTGTAATTGTCGTTCTTTGTGGTTGTGTTTGTGTATTGTCATATTTTATCAATGTGGTATTTTATATGTTGTGATTTATTTTATTTAAATGATGGAAATGATTGTTTATTTTAATGTTAGAATTAATTGTATTTAAATATATAAATGTTTTAAAAAGTCATGTGTCTTAATTAAATGATAATTAAAATATTAAATGTGTTTTAATTATTTTAATTAATTATCTAGTTGAGGATAATTATTAAAATAAATTATTTAATTAAATGAGATAATGTGCTTTGCAAGTAAAGTTGTAAAAATGGAAATTAAAACAAAAAGTATCGAAAATAGAAACAAAATAAATAAATAAAAGAATGAAAAAGTTGTGAGAACGAATGAGAACTCAGATCTGAATGAAAAGCTTGCTTTTAAAAATACAATTTCTTTTATTTAGGATTTTTGTGAGCTTTTGCAAGGAATTGGAATATCTTTTATTTAATTGAAATTTTTGTAATTTTTTCACACACGGAGGATTATTGAGACAGGGGTTGCACAAAATAATTGTCCTCTACTGTTGACTCTTCTGAAGTTTTCGGTGATCATTAGTCCATCTGAATTCTTGAAAGGGGGGTGGTTTCAATCTTTTGCTTGTATTATGATTGGAGAGAATTTTTTGAATAAGAATTGGATTCGTATTCTAGCTCGGTATTTTGGAGAGGAGATTTTGAAGCAAAAACGAGGAGCTCTTCGAGGCCATCAGAATCAAACGGGCATCATCAAATTTTCGAATAAGCACAGGACAACAGGTTCCACTTATTTTTCCTTTGTTTTCTCCTCCATTTTTCTGTTTCAGAGAAAAATAGAATTAATCAAAAATAATTTGTGTGAGAAAAGAAAACTTTTGTTTGAATGGAAAATTACTGAAAAAGATTAAACTAATTTTCTGAAAAGTTAATGGATTGATTTCAATTTGTCAAATCAAAAACCTACATCTTCTGAAATGTTTAATTTGTCTATATGAGATTTTGAGAAAATTGATTCCTCTTTGAAAATAATGAATTTGAAATTTTTCTAAAAATATATGAAAATATATTTATGCATGAATGTTTTATTTATCCCTCTGTATTTTTATTCTGTTATATTAATATATATATATTTTATGTCATGCTGTATTTGTCTATTCGTCGACCGTACTGTTCATACAGAAGAAGGAATTTAATTTTTGAAATTTTAATTGTTTGTTTTGATTTAAAAAAAATAATGAAAAAGTTTTAAAAGCCCAAAATTTTGTTAAGGCTTTGGGAAGGGGCTAGCCATAGGCCATACCTTCCCGAGCCAAGGTGTCCCTGCGCACGCTGTAGTCCCAAGGACTACAGTGCGTAGCAGTCCTTTGGACTACTGTGCGAGTCCTTAGAACTGCGCGCCGGTACTATGCGTACCGTGGGCAGGCTCTTTTTAAATTTTTATTTGTTTATTAGTTTTTTAATTTGTTTATTGTTATATGTTAAATTTAATATATATATATATTTATTAAATTCTTTATAAAGTTATTTTTTAATGAAATTTAATTTGGCATATATATATATAGAAAACTAATATGAATGTTGATATATTACTTTATTCTATTTTATTGTAATCTTGAAATAAAATGGAAATTATGGTTAGTTGGATTATAAAAATAAAATTAACAAAAATATATATATATATATATATATATATATATATTATGGGAAATGATTTTTTATCCTTGAATATTTATTATTTCAAAAATTTCTAGTGTTATGTTGTATGATAAATGAAATGTCGATTATGATGTTTTGAACCTGAAACCCTTGGAAATTAGTTCTTTTGTTATTTGTTATTTTTGGCTTGTCTTCGAGATGGGAACCTGGTTGTATTATGTGAACCCTTGTTCCAAAGGCTTGTTTAAGTTTAAATGTTCTCTTCGTCTTGAGTATACTTTTGGAATTGAAACTTATTGGTTTTGTGCTTAGAAGGGTTGGATGGGTTTTGTTTAGACTTTTGGTTACGAGTTATTGTGAGAGGGTTAATGCCTCGCATGATCTTGTTTTGAGTATTATGTTTTGTATATTATAGTTCAACCCTTGCCTGGATTTGTTTTATATTAGGGGTCTTAGGGAGAGTGGTTTTTCATGGGGGTTGGCGCCTCAGTTGGAGGAAGGGCCAGTAGATCCCATGAGAGCTATGCGATGACACTCTCCAGTAGACACCCTTGTACTTGGTTTTTGGTTGCCTCTGGAATAGTAAACTTTAGGTTGTATCTGATTCTTGTGAATTTGATTTATGGTTGTTATTTAGTTACTTGTTTAATTGATAATGCTTTACTTAATTGTGGTGAGTTTCATAGATTTATCTTGTTATGTTTGATTCGTGAACGTTGATGGTTATTTTTTGTATGCCTTGAGTTTGTATTTGTATTATGTTGTTTTTGGAGTCGGTTTGACATTCATGGTTGGGTTCTCTTCCTTGTCACCTCTGAGCACAGGGGGTGAGTTATTTATAATTCACATGGTTGGGTGGAACGTGCTCCTTACCCGTTGGGTTCCCCATCAACAGTCTATCTCCTCAGCATTTCTGTAGTTGGTGTGGCACCAATGTTCATTGTAAATTCAATTATCATTGTACTTTGTATCATCCCACTTGTTTGGGAAATGTATTGTAACTCATTATTGAGAACTTGTAACCTTTGTTTAAACAATGATGTAATAGTTAGGATTCTACGTAACTTTATTGGATGAGATTCTATATGATTGTAGTATGGGATGTAGTGATACTTTCACTCTTAGTTTATGGACATACTTTTATTAATGATTATTGTAGTATAATTGGTCAAGTTGTTTAATAATTATCTTTTACTTTTGTTATTAGTTGTGTTGCGAAGTAACCTCACGTGCCCCAGAGAATGTAACGTTAAGTTATTAATGTGCAATGTTAATGTAATTAATATGTAAATGTAATTAATGTACAAATGCATGTTTACTTTGTGTATTATTTTAAAAAAAAATTGTTTGCAATGTTTGTTCTCTGGGGTTTGCACGGCGAGTGTTACAACTTGGTATCAGAGCACTAGGTTCATACACTGGGCACTCTAGTTTCATATGAGCCCATTATGTTGTCCTAGTGAATTTGTTAAGTGAAGTTCTTAAGTGATCATGATGATCATGTTGGATTGTGGAAAGGATGTAAAGTTTTGAACCACGTAGTGTTGGAAAGTAAGTGTACTTGTGGAATTATGTATGTAATTGTAATTCCCTTGAAAATGTGAGAAACCAGTAATTGTGCATCGGTTGAGTGTTGTGAATACCTCGTACTTGCTTTATGGGCCCATAACCCACTGGTCTTAGGATGGAGATACGGTGTACCCATCCATTCTGAATATGTTGTAATTGGTGTGGGATTAACCATACCATTATGTGTGTTTGTATGTTTGTTACCTGATTGAGGGCCAACCCACGTGTGGTTGAAAATCTATACATATAAGAGTAGCCAAAAGCTAGTTTCATGGATTCTTTTCTTTTGATTCTCTAGTTCCTCAATCTGTGAAGGGGTAGTAGCAGCCACAAAGTTCCTTGGGTGGAGTGTGTAGTGTACACATATTGCGACACAGAGTAGTCTTAGCTCAACCGATCCTGAGGAAACGTACTCACTACTTTCCCTTATGATGGATCAGGGTACTTGATCCATATGTGCTAGCCTAAACCCCACAGTTTTGAGTATAGCAGCATTGGATTGTTAGTTTTGCTTGGCTGTCCATAGGGACGTTGAGCTGGCATTAGCGAGTCAACCTCGTCCGTATGAGAGGTGAAGCTCGAGTAGCCCCATATTGATATACTCATATATGCATTATGTATACCGTATCTGCACATGTTCCGACATGATGCAATAGATACGATGCCACACCCCACTGATGTTCCGACATAGTGTTGGTGATGATGACATGTTGCTGATGGTACTGAGCTGGGCTCGAGGACACGATGCCATGTGCATAGACACATGAAGGCACACTTTGATATTGTGTTATGATATCCTACTTGTGTGATGAGTGTAATGGGGCCTCACACACTTGTAGAGGGATACTCATGTTTGCTTTCGACAGTGTTTGGGTCGGTTAGCATATGGGTATGTCCTTGCCATGTATTCCTCTGGCGATGACGAGTACCTGCGTGTGCCTTCTCCATGAGGTATCGCTATGTGGGGTGTGTCTACGCGTGCCTACTTCCGTGGAGCCACAGACACATCGCCATGCGACATATGTCAGTGCGTGCCTTCTCCAGCTGGTGTATGACCATGTCGCGTGACGACGCGAGGCAGGGTGTTGCCGAGGAGCACACTCTGGGTCATGTGGATGGCATGCTCACTCTGCACCACATGAGGGCTATTGTTATAGCCAGATGATGTTCCCTCCTTCCTCGTTTGGTGGCTAGTATCTAGTCACACAGTGTTGTATTGTGCAATTTTTAAGATTGAGGACTTCCTTTATGATTGTTGATGATTTTCAATTGACCTTAAAGGCTGACATTTTGTTTATGTTTGATTGTAATGGTTTAGCCACACTTTGTGACTTATTCTCTCGTAGCCCTCGTGGTTACATTTGATTTAGTGTTGACATTGCACACATTTCTTGCTTTACTATTTGAATTGAATCTTATTTGATGTTTGATTTATGACTTTGGTGGCTAAACTAATTTATCCTTGTTGTTTTTGAAGTCAGCCATGTGTCGTATTGTGATTCCTCTCCAAGGACGTATGAGGCGGACTTGGTGAGTGTATACGAGGAAGTAGACTCAGGGAACCTTGAGGATGGGGGTATGTGAGGCTATTTTATAGCTAGGACCCACTACCCACCTATGTGTGATGACTATCTCTTGGAGGCTAACCACCTTGTACAACAAGAGATGGGTCATAGTGGTCTTGTTTGGATGGTCTCGCCATGTGTGTGTGGCCTAACACCATCAAGCCACTGAGTGTGAGGTATGGTTTATGTGAGATGGATTTTGGCTCTTGGCTCATGGATTATGTATTGTGGATTAGTATGCTACTTTCTAGCGTCCAGATGGACCCTTGTGTAGCCTCGTTATGTGATTCCCGGTGATGTGAATTCATGTGTATGTGATTAATGCATGGATATAGTACTTAGATTCTTGAGATTTTATTTACTTCCCTTATATTGTTCTCATCTAATATTTGGAACTTGTTCTTCAGTGGTGTTGTAGGACGATGCCTAGAGGTCGCGATCTTGATAGGGGTGGTCATCAGAGCACTCTTGTTTTTAATGTCCATGAGGGTGGTCATGAGGAACATCTGCGCCCTCAATTACGCCCCTTGCTTGAGGAAATTCTTAACCGGCTTGGCCCAAGTCAGGAGAGAAATCAACAAATGGTAAGGGAAAGAGAAAGGCTCCCTAGGAGAAGAGGTGTTTCAGTTGTAGTAAGACTTATAATGGATCTCTTAAGGGAACGTTCTCCTACCTTCCATAGTCATAGTGGTGGATTGGAGGATGAGACTTGGATGATTGGTGTCTGAATTGGTGGGCGTCTTTTGTATAGGAGAATGAGTTGGTTGCGAGCCCAACTTTATCGGCTTGACCAGTCAACTCGGAGCACTCGGACTATAGCTAGTAGGGGCCGACTTCGATAGGATGGTGCACCTCCTCCAGGTAGAAGAAATGGCAGAAATGCAAGATGCTTCTCTTGTGGCCAGCAGGGTCACGTAGCTAGGAAATTTCCTCAGAGGAGCACACCTAAATTCAGTCAGAGACCGGCAGTCATAGAGCCAACAGGGGATGATGCGGGTCGGATCCACAGAGCAAATGAAGTAGTTGATGACCGCTAGTATCAGAGCACAGATGTGGAGACTATAGGTAGCAGACATGCAGCTGACTCGGGAGCCCTTGAGAATTCTTTGATATAGGAGACTGATGTAGTGCTTCTTATGTTGTGTTATACCTCCATGTTACTGATTTTCCTTGTTACTATTTGTTACTCTTATGTGTTAGTGTGATACTGGTTTGTGATGGTGACTAGTTCACCGATTTGGTGTGTGTGGATGCCTCCTGTATTAGGGAATCTTATTTTCTTTTGTTTTCCGGCTTCCAGGAGTAAGCCGAATTTATGGGGGGGAGGATGTAATACCCCTCATGTTATGGTTTAGATTTTTTTTTCTATGAGTTGATTTGGTACTTTGATACTGTGATGAGACTATTATTGTTTGGTTTGGTTAGTAGACCTTGTTGTTTATGCCTATACATTAGAGGACATGGTTATTGATATGATATTGTGGTTGGTGATATTAGTTTGATTTCAGTAACATTGCGATGCATTAATTTAGTAAATTATGTTATGATATGATTTGTTAGTTTAGAAATGAGTAATTTATCGGTTATGTTATATTGTTTGGATAGATGTGATGAAGGACAATGTAGCACCACTCGTTCGCGGGTGCCCTGCTACGCTGCAATTCCTTCTCACAATACAATGCTTTGATTTTATAAATGTATGCACATGTACACAACCTCGTTTGTATGCAGGATTTGCAGTTACAAAGTCTCGATTCCACCTGCTTCGGCAGGATAGGGCGAGCACCAATAGCCCAACGGTTAAATGTTGAAACAAAGGTGACAATGAAGTCATCCCGTCCCATGATGTCAGACCTTCCTATTGATTGGTATTGTTCATTTTTTGTAATTGTCATTCTTTGTGGTTGTGTTTGTGTATTGTCATATTTTATCAATGTGGTATTTTATATGTTGTGATTTATTTTATTTAAATGATGGAAATGATTGTTTATTTTAATGTTAGAATTAATTGTATTTAAATATATAAATGTTTTAAAAAGTCATGTCTTAATTAAATGATAATGAAAATATTAAATGTGTTTTAATTATTTTAATTAATTATCTGGTTGAGGACAATTATTAAAATAAATTATTTAATTAAATGAGATAATGTGCTTTGCAAGTAAAGTTGTAAAAATGGAAATTAAAACAAAAAGTATCGAAAATAGAAACAAAATAAATAAATAAAAGAATGAAAAAGTTGTGAGAACGAATGAGAACTCAGATCTAAATGAAAAGCTTGCTTTTAAAAATACAATTTCTTTTATTTAGGATTTTTGTGAGCTTTTGCAAGGAATTGGAATATCTTTTATTTAATTGAAATTTTTGTAATTTTTTCACACACGGAGGATTATTGAGACAGGGGTTGCACAAAATAATTGTCCTCTACTGTTGACTCTTCTGAAGTTTTCGGTGATCATTAGTCCATCTGAATTCTTGAAAGGGGGGTGGTTTCAATCTTTTGCTTGTATTATGATTGGAGAGAATTTTCTGAATAAGAATTGGATTCGTATTCGAGCTCGGTATTTTGGAGAGGAGATTTTGAAGCAAAAATGAGGAGCTCTTCGAGGTCATCAGAATCAAACGGGCATCATCAAATTTTTGAATAAGCGCAGGACAACAGGTTCCACTTATTTTTCCTTTGTTTTCTCCTCCATTTTTCTGTTTCAGAGAAAAATAGAATTAATCAAAAATAATTTGTGTGAGAAAAGAAAACTTTTGTTTGAATGGAAAATTACTGAAAAAGATTAAACTAATTTTCTGAAATGTTAATGGACTGATTTCAATTTGTCAAATCAAAAACCTACATCTTCTGAAATGTTTAATTTGTCTATATGAGATTTTGAGAAAATTGATTCCTCTTTGAAAATAATGAATTTGAAATTTTTCTAAAAATATATGAAAATATATTTATGCATGAATGTTTTATTTATCCCTCTGTATTTTTATTCTGTTATATTAATATATATATATATTTTTTATGTCATGCTGTATTTTTCTATGCGTCGGCCGTACTGTTCATACAGAAGAAGGAATTTAATTTTTGAAATTTTATTTGTTTGTTTTGATTTAAATTTTTTTTTTATGAAAAAGTTTTAAAAGCCCAAAATTTTGTTAAGGCTTTGGGAAGGGGCCGGCCATAGGTCGTACCCTGCCCGAGCCAGGGTGTCCCCTGCGCACGCTGCAGTCCCAAGGACTGCCGTGCGCAGTCCTTAGGACTGCGCGCCGGTACTTATGCGTACCGTGGGCATGCTCTTTTTTTAAATTTTTATTTGTTTATTAGTTTTTTAATTTTTTTATTGTTATATGTTAAATTTAATATATATATATATTATTAAATTCTTTATAAATTTATTTTTTAATGAAATTTAATTTGGCATATATATATATAGAAAAGTAATATGAATGTTGATATATTACTTTATTCTATTTTATTGTAATCTTGAAATAAAATGGAAATTATGGTTAGTTGGATTATAAAAATAAAATTAACAAAAAAAAAAAATAAAAAAAAATTATGGGAAATGATTTTTTATCCTTGAATATTTATTATTTCAAAATTTTTTTCTAGTGTTATGTTGTATGATAAATGAAATGTCGATTATGATGTTTTGAACCTGAAACCCTTGGAAATTGGTTCTTTTGTTATTTGTTATTTTTGGCTTGTCTTCGAGATGGGAACCTGGTTGTATTATGTGAACCCTTGTTCCAGAGGCTTGTTTAAGTTTAAATGTTCTCTTCGTCTTGAGTATACTTTTGGAATTGAAACTTATTGGTTTTGTGCTTAGAAGGGTTGGACGGGTTTTGTTTAGACTTTTGGTTACGAGTTATTGTGAGAGGGTTAATGCCTCGCATGATCTTGTTTTGAGTATTATGTTTTGTATATTATAGTTCAACCCTTGCCTGGATTTGTTTTATATTAGGGGTCTTAGGGAGAGTGGTTTTTCGTGGGGGCTGGCCCCTCAGTTGGAGGAAGGGCCAGTAGATCCCATGAGAGCTATGCGATGACACTCTCCAGTAGACACCCTTGTACTTGGTTTTTGGTTGCCTCTGGAATAGTAAACTTTAGGTTGTATCTGATTCTTGTGAATTTGATTTATGGTTGTTATTTAGTTACTTGTTTAATTGATAATGCTTTACTTAATTGTGGTGAGTTTCATAGCTTTATCTTGTTATGTTTGATTCGTGAACGTTGATGGTTATTTTATTGTATACCTTGAGTTTGTATTTGTATTATGTTGTTTTTGGAGTCGGTTTGAAATTCATGGTCGGGTTCTCTTCCTTGTCACCTCTGAGCACAGGGGGTGAGTTATTTATAATTCACATGGTTGGGTGGAACGTGCTCCTCACCCATTGGGTTCCCCATCAACAGTCTATCTCCTTAGCATTTCTGCAGTTGGTGTGGCACCAATGTTCATTGTAAATTCAATTATCATTGTACTTTGTATCATCCCACTTGTTTGGGAAATGTATTGTAACTCATTATTGAGAACTTGTAACCTTTGTTTAAACAATGATGTAATAGTTAGGATTCTACGTAACTTTATTGGATGAGATTCTATATGATTGTAGTATGGGATGTAGTGATACTTTCACTCTTAGTTTATGGACATACTTTTATTAATGATTATTGTAGTATAATTGGTCAAGTTGTTTAATAATTATCTTTTACTTTTATTATTAGTTGTTTTGTGAAGTAACCTCACGTGCCCTAGAGAATGTAATGTTAAGTTATTAATGTGCAATGTTAATGTAATTAATATGTAAATGTAATTAATGTACAAATGCATGTTTACTTTGTGGATTATTTAAAAAAAAAATTGTTTGCAATGTTTGTTCTCTGGGATTTGCACGGCGGGCGTTACACCATCACCCTCCTCCACAATCCACTCTTCCTCTTCCATTTTACCTTCAATATTAGTGGACGTATCTGAGTAGTGCACTCGATATGGGTGGTATATCTTACAATTTTTAGAAGCCTTATTAGGCTCAATAGGGATAGAAAAGTATTTCATATACTCCATAATTAAAATAATCAGACCTTCATGAAGAATAGGGAGCTTAGAATTTTTCATATGTTCTTTGATTCCATACTCAAGAGAAGTAAGCGGATAAAATGAAAAGGAAATCACTTGTTTATCATGAAAGTGGTTGAAAAGATAAAGTGGTAACCAAACAGAGAAGAAAAAATGCCATCAAGAGTAAAATAACACATTTAATTACCTTAGCTATGTCAGCCCAAATTGTCTTGATGGATTTCTTGTCATAGCCTCCTAGAGAGATTTTGATTAGTTTATATCTCTCATCCTTCTTGAAGATTTTTTTCATTGCTGCCTTTGACACCTTTCTATCTCTGAAAATATTTATGCCCTCCACTGACTAAGGGAAATGACGATTACAAAATGGCATCCGAGAACCTGTATGCACATTCAGTATCTTTCATTTTCTTTGATACAAGTACATACAACTATGTATTAAAGAAAAAACAAACACAATTTTAATTTCACCCATTAATCCTTAGAGGAAAGAAATGTGGTTTTCAAATCTAGGACAATTTCAATAGCATAACGAAATGTAAAATAAACATTTAAAGAATAAAATAATAGACAAAAGAAGCAAAACACAAATATATGTGGGGAAAACCCTTTTAGGTAAAAAACCCCACACTCTAAAGCATAGAACCATTGTATTATCAACAAAAAATATAGTTACAATACAATTGCAAGCTCATAGCCTTGTCATGGAGATTACATCTCCAATTTACATTGAAGATTATATCTTGCTCTTCTAGAGAAAATTTGGTAGCATAACCCTTGCAAATAAAGCTTCTCTCCTCACCGGACTTTAGCAAAACACCTATATAGATAGTGTCTACAGTTCCCAAGATAGAAGTTTCCTCAAACCCATGTCCATGCATGAACATGCAACAAGAAAGACACTACATGCAAAAGCATGCAACATGCACATGCAAAAAAACACTTGTAAAAAAATTGGGCATCCAAATTCCAAGTTTGACTCAACTAGGAATAGAAACTTCATCCTTGCACAACTCCAATTGCAAATAACATCTTCCAACCTTGACTTTTCAAAGTGGGTGCCAACTTCCTCAAAATAGCAACATGCCATATTTAACTCAACATGCCTGACATATGTCACCACCGTGCAACTCTGAGAAGTTTTTATAAAATCCTCTCTCCAAATGATCACCCAAGTGACAAGTGGCACTATGGTGCATCTTCATGAAGTATGAACAATTAATAATGCTCCCAATAAGTGCCTAGGTGACAAGTGGCACTTTGTTGAGCTCTGCACCTTGTATGTAGGATATAACATTGCTTAATGGGTTCAACAAAGTACTATGACAACTATTATAGTTGGTAACTTAGGATATAACAATTATTGCATAATTAATTATCCCATAAATAATGCTAGGACTCAAAAGTTGAGACACCTTAATCCCAACATTATCCCACTTGTCAAAGACCTGCCAATATTTGATGGAAACTACAAGATTTACCTGCTAAGAGTCAATCGATGAAAACAAATCACCACAACCATACATGCAATCACATGAATCTTGAACAATGCTCTCATGCTCCAACCATAATACCTACAAAACCATCTACGATGTCCACCATATTAGGAAACAATTCCTTCCATCCTCCAAAGGAAAGGAGCAATACATGGTGTATATGAACCAGTCTAAAGAACACAAGCATCATATCCAATCAATAGCAAAGACTACATGCTACTACCATAAATACACTATGATCATGAGCTAAAAAAAAGCTAAACCAACTCAGAGCTCATAACCAAAACACAATTATAAAGCCAAAGAATCCTCTAGAGAACAAGATAAACCATCAGCTAGAACAACAACCAAAAAAGGTTACCCTTATCTAATTGATAAACCCATGAGACCAAAAATAGAATCCACAATAAATAACAATTCATCCAATCTGCTATACCTCAAAGGTATGAACCACATCAAAAAAATCACACCAACAACATATCCAACCCATCAAATGCAATCAAAATCTCCCTATGTCAAATTAGTCGATGAAGATAGACACGCCTAGGAACTCCCATTGCATGGGTAATGTCTAGTCTAAAAAGACATCAAGGCACACCAAGTGTACTAACAACACCACATAGAGGATGAAGATTCATGTAGTATCAAGAACCATCCACAATGACATGCACAAACTACAACCAACCACTATAATTACATCTCTCACCAAAAGTATCCAAAAATCTCCCATGTTCTCCACATCTGAGAAATGATAGAGGTCAAGGAACCTCCATGTCATCACCCAAAAACAAGTGATAAAAAATGAACACAAACCAGTGATCACCATAGCTCTACACATGATCTCAAATCCAACATCATGTGAATCAGAACATCCAAGAAGAAACCTAAGACCAAAGAGAGAAACTATGCACATCATACACATGTAGAATACCCTTCTATATACACCTTTAAATGCTCAACCGTGACAAGTAAGATCTCAAAAACCCCAAGAGAAAAGCCTCAACAACACCCATCCTATTTAATCTCCAAGATCAAACACAACATGTACATCATGAAGTCACATGGACGTAAGCTTCTCAAGAGAAGAGAAAACTAAGTCCACTTCCCATATCAAGAAATCATCCAACTACCATCTCCTAAAATTCCTCATAAATTACATCACAATGTCAAGTCATATGATCAAGGAGATAACCATGATGGAAATCTCTTATATGAATCCTCTAGAACAATTTGACCATAGTTCAAGATCCATATCTATGAAAGAAAATCATAACACCTGAGAGGACCAAGGGATATTCCTCTCAAGTGACAAACCTCCAAGTAGACCAAGAGTGGAGAATGAGAATTCTCCTCCAAGATATCCAAGTCATCATGACTCATCCAAGAGAAATATCCTCATAGGTCTATCATGAAATCACATCCATGTCCAAGTGAAAAGCTCCTCAAACTTTCTACCGAGATCTCATCAAGAGTACCCATCTCAACAACATAGCCTCATCCATGTCTCCATGCATCCATGAGTACTAACAATCAACCAACTTGTGCTAAGATCCAAATTCAAACATTGCACTCTCATGAAACTCTCAAGCGCATGACCAATGTACTCAAAAAATAGAGAAATTTCTAGATCATTGTCAAAATTCCAATTGCAGTAAAGAACCTATCATGACATCATGATCTAAACAATATCATTCTAAAACTCTAAAGTGTAGTAAAAATTCCATCATGGAACAACACTAGAATCCATCCTCTCAACAAAGGATAACCATCTCCTCCAAGGATATCACATGAGCTCCAAGTGAACAAACCATGGTCTCAAGAGAAATGTAATATGCCAAAACTCTAGTGCACCATCAAGAGTCTACCATGTCATATCAACAACATACTCTAAACCAACACCACTTGTTTGAGCATTATTGGCACCCCAACCAAAGACTCCAAGAGTCCTCCATGGCTCAAAGATGTCACACATCTTCAATCTCATAAAGATGATCATATCAAAATAGTGTCCATGCAAATGCAAAAGAACCATTTTGAAACAACAAGATCTAAGAGCTCCTCCTAGTAACATTTGAAACACTCAAGAAGATCATCCAACACCAAGTGATGAATCCATAGTCACTGCTAAATCTCCCATTGAACAATGATACTGACCTCTTCGAGCATCATGACTAAACCATCTCCTATTTTGAAGATCCTCCAGGTCTAAACACCCACATGTCCATTTGAAAATAATATCAAGTGGTACCAAGATCTCCAAGGCAAGGAAATAAACTATCACTGCCACAAAACCTCACATAAAATAGTGTATCCAAACTATCCATGACATAATGATAAAACATGCTATAGGTCCCCACAAACGACTATCTAGGAACCATCCTCATCCCAATACAACACATGCTAATATAAAAGTGACCACAAAAAATGTTAGTTAATGAATTCTACATCAACCTTGAATCAATCTTGTGGATATAGATAGTCCACATTCGAGTTCTCCTACTATAGCCAATGGATAACTAATCCAAAAATTACATAACTCATAGATCCTAAACATTGATCATCCAGACCCATCATCACATTAATAACATGAAAGACCAAGTTATCAAAGAAGATATCATGTAGCTTTTCATGACTCAAACACTAGATCACTAGTAGATCTGATGCAGGAGAACCTACACCCTTAATGCATAATTTGACTTGGTGAAATGCAACAAAGTAAATTAAGGTGGTCATAGGGTGAGTCTAGGGGGTGTTAAAATTTTATTTATGTTAAATAAGGTCTAAAATACCATATAATATGTATTTGAGGGTGTTTAGTGTCTTAGGAGGTCAATTGGGTGAAAAGTGCAAAAGTTGTAAAATGTTGTCAAGAACAACATTGACATAAAATGCAATTAGGAGTTAAGTGATGCAAATGTTAGTTATGAATGTTGGTTGGTGGTAGTTTTTATTTGAAATGGTTTAAAAATCCTCTCAAAGGCTCGAAGAAGGATGGGAGAAGCATTGTATTGAATTTTATATAAGAAACACCACATTTATTGTGTAATTCTCTATTATTTAACTATTTTCCTGAACTTTGCAGGCTATGTACGGACCAGTACGGGCTTGGAATGACTTGAAACCTTCAGTTTTATGTAGGTGCATGTCTTAAATTTCCTTAGAACTCATTTTGAGGATTTAACACTCATTTTGGAGGGAGCATACTTAGTTTTTTCTGGAACTGCCTGTGTTAGGGTAGAAAAAAGCTCTGTTTGGGAATTTATTAATGTCTTAAGCCTTCCACCTAATGTCATGGCTGTTTCTCAGTGGGAAGGAATTACACCTTGGTAGGGTAAACTTTTACATGCTTTATATGCATAGAGGAAACAATTTATGTGGCTGGGGAATGCTGCCCTAGGGTTGACTGTGTTAATACTCCATGTGAAACTATGGTGTCCATGAAGGTTTATGATGAAACAGTAAAGGGAATGTTAATGTGATGTATTGGTGAGTTAATTCAAGGTGTATATATGGGTTTTGATCCTTTGGTTATGTGTGGGAAGCCCAAATATTGTGAGATTGAGTAAAAGTCTAGGTTCTTACATGAAATTGGAGGGTTTGTTGGAACAGTACTGAAGAAGCCTTAAATCTAGAAATAAATCATGAAATTTGGTGTTTTGGCATATGTCTTATGACTTTTTGATGTGTTTGTGTGAAGAGTAGGTGAATAAGAGGTACCTCCTTTGGGAAAATGGGCTAATATAGTAGCCTTTAAGTAGGGCAGCCTATTGAATCTTGGTGACGAACTAAAGAAACCTTGTGTGATTAGTTGGGGCACTATATTTGGGTTTGATTGGATGCTTAATTGATGTTGTGTTGGACTTTTTTGTGGCCTTCTCTAAAAGATATCTCTATTTGTTTAGTTTTGAAGGTTAGAAGCCTAATGGTGAGAGGTTGGTTGAAGTTGAGAGTTTTGGGTTTGAAGGGTTGGTTAGTTGTTTGTGACTGATCAGTTTGTTTTCCACCACCTTGTATTGCATCAAAGTGGTATCCGAGCTTAGGGATAGGGTCCCTTGTTGGTGATTTGTTCATTTTTCATAGGCTTGAAGAAGGTTGATTAGTGAAGATGTCTCCTAAAGGCGTTGGTGCTGCAAGGGAGTTATAGGATCTAAAAGAGAAACATGCTAAGCTTCTAGAATCTCATAATGCAGTTTTGGCAAGGCTTGCTACCTTGGAGACAATGAAAAGGAGAGAAGTGAATGACGAGAGTGAAATAGAGGAGAAAGATAAAGACTATGAAGATGTTGAAGAAGAATTAGATCCTGAAGACCAGAGGATGGTGAAGATGCTTAAAGCATTGAAAGGTGATTCTCACAAGGTAAAAGTTGATCTACCTATTTATGGTGGTAATTTGAATGAAGATGAATTGCTTGATTGGATTGCTCCTATGGATAATCACTTTGAAAGTGAAGATATTTCAAATGATTAGATGGTGAAAGTTGCTAAAACAAAAATCAAGGGACATGCTCTTCTATGGTGGGACTATGAGCAGGTAGAAAGGAGAAAACAAGGAAAATCAAGGATCACTTCATGGGACAAGATGGTGTAGAAGTTGAAGGGTAAGTTTCTTCCTAAGGACTATGGAGTTACATTGTATAAAAAGTTGCAAGGTTTAAAACAAAAATATTTAGATGTCAAGTCATATATAGATGAGTTTTACAAATTAATAATAAGATATAGAAGGGATGAGGATGAGGTTGAAAAGGTGGATATGTATTTAGGTGGTTTGAGGTTTAATATTCAAGAAGAACTTGTGGTTGCTAACCCCAAATCTATTGAAGAATGTTTTTAATTAACAATTAGGGTGGAGGGAAAGCTCAAGAGGAGACAAAATTAGAGGAGACAATGTTTTCTATTGAAGAATGTTTTCAATTAACAATTAGGGTGGAGGGAAAGAAATTAGAGGAAGAGGTGGTACTAGTGCAAGAGGAAGAGGAATAATTTCTACACCAAAGCAACCATTGGAAGAATAAGGAGAAAATAAAGGTAAAGAGAAAAGTGTTGATTCAAGAGGTGGTTGTAGAGGTAGAGGAAGGTTTAGTACTGGTAGAAGTTCTAATGACTTTGTAGGGATTTGTTACACATGCAATGAATATGGTCATCCCTATTGGAAATGTCCTGAAAGGGTTGGTAGTTTTACAAGTGGTGAAAAAAAGGATTGATAGGAGAGCACAACTGATTCAAGAGGAGGAATGTGAAAGTACAAATTCTGCAAGTCTAAGAGCCACTCCTAAAATAGGGGAAATGTTGATGATGAGAAAAATAGTGTTGAAGGTAGCCAAGGAGGAAGAACCTTTGAAAAGAAAGAGCCTCTTCAAAACTACTTGTAAGTGCAAAAATAAAGTATGCAATATTGTAATTGATTCTGGTTCAACAAAGAATATGGTGTCTACTGAAATGGTGAATAAGTTAAATTTGAAAAAGATACCTCATGAATTTCCTTATAAAGTCTCATGGTTAAGTGATGAACAATCCTTGTTGGTAAATGAAAAGGCTGTGGTAGATTTCCAAATTGGAGGATATAAAGGAACTGTGGTCTATGATATTCTTCCTATGGATTGTTGTCACCTACTTCTAGGTAGACCTTGGCAATATGATAGGAAAGCCTTGTATAATGGAAGAGAGAACCCTTACACAATAGTGAAGGATGGATGTTATTTTGTTTTAACTCCACTCGTGGAAGATGAGAATGGAAAAGCCAAGATAATAATGTGTGGTAGGAAAGAATTGATAAATTTTGTGCAGGAAGACAAGAATACTAATTTTGTAGTTAGGCCTAAAATTGAGAATATAGGGACAATAGGTATGAAGGCCGACACTGGAGTAAAGAAGGTAATGATAGTGAATTTGTGTGAAAGTATTGTGGTGCGGACCATGGAGTGTCCTATAATTGAAAAAAAGGTGAAGAAACAACCAAGAAGTGTAGGTACAGGGATACAACGGTCTGTTAAGAGAGTGACAAGGCAAGTTAATGGGGTAGTAAGTGAAAGACAAGAAGAACAGGGTAGTAAGAATACTTGTAAGCAAGGAGGAGACTTAGGGAAGAAAGCAGTGAAAATGGCTACTAACCATTGTTTGTGTGCAGGTGTAAGTGCAGGGAAGCAAACAAGTTGTGAAAAAATAATGGAGAGAGGGAAGACATCAGGTTTGGACATAAAAACACAGTCCTTTTCAAGAACAAATCTAGTCAAAAGTGTAGGGCAGAGTGCAAAAGTACAATGCATGGATCAATGGAAAGAGTTTGTGAATCAAAGGAATAGGTATAAAGTTTGGTGGAATTGGTATCAATCCCAACTCATGTGGCATTTGTTTTTTTCAGTGGGGTTGTATGGTGTAGGAGCACCTATACTCTTAATGCATAATTTGACTTGGTTAAATGCAACAAAGTAAATCAAGGTGGTCATAGGGTGAGTCTAGGGGGTGTTAAATTTTTATTTATGTTAAATAAGGTGTAAAAGACCATATAATATGTATTTGAGGGTGTTTAGTGTGTTAAGACGTCAATTGGGTGAAAAGTGCAAAAGTTGTAAAATGTTGTCAAGAGCAACATTGACATAAAATGCAATTTAGGAGTTAAGTGATGCAAATGTTAGTTATGAACATTGGTTTGTGGTAGTTTTGATTTTAAATGGTTTAAAATTCCTCTCCAAGGCTCGAAGAAGGATGGGAGAAGCATTGTATTGAATTTTCTATAAGAAACACCACGTTTATTGTGCAATTCTCTATTATTTTACCATTTTCCTAAAGTTTGCAGGTTGTGTACAAACCAATACAGGCTTGTCATGACTTGAAAAATTCATAGTTATGTAGGTGCATGTATTACCTTTCCTTAGAACTCATTTTGAGGATTTAACACTCATTTTGGAGGGAGTATACTTAGTTTTTTTGGAACTGCCTGTGTTAGGGTAGAAAAATCTCTATTTGGGAATTTATTAATGTCTTAAGCCTTTCACCTATTGTCATAGACGTTTGTCTATGGGAAGGAATTACAACATGGTCGGGTAAATGTTTACATGCTTTATATGCAGAGAGGAAGCAATTTATGTGGCTGGGGAATGCTGCCCTAGGGTTGACTGTGTTAATTCTCCATATGAAACTATGGTGTCCATGAAGGTTTATGATGAAACAGTAAAGGGAATGTTAATGTGATGTATTGGTGAGTTTATGCAGGGTGTATATATGGGGTTTGATGCTTTGGTTATTTGTGGGAAGCCCAAATATTGTGAGATTGAGTAAAAGTCTAGGTTCTTACATGAAATTGGAGGGTTTGTTGGAATAGTACTGAAGAAGCCTTAAATATGGAAATATATCATGAAATTTGGTGTTTTAGCATATGTCTTATGACTGTTTGGTGTGTTTGTGTGAAGAGCAGGTGAATAAGAGGTACCTCTTTTGGGAAAGTGGGCTAATTTAGTAGCCTTTGAGTGGGGAAGCCTATTAGATCTTGGTGATGGACTAAAGAAACCTTGTGTGATTAGTTGGGGCATTGTATTTGGGTCTGAGTGGATGCTTAATTGATGTTCTGTTGGCATTTCTTGTGGCCTTCTCTAAAAGATACCTCTATTTGTTGAGTTTTGAAAGTTAGAAGCCTAATGGTGAGAGGTTGGTTGAAGTTGAGAGTTTTGGGTTTGAAGGGTTGGTTAGTTGTTTGTGAATGATTAGTTTATTTTCCACTACCTTGTATTGCATCAAAGTGGTATCTAAGCTCAGGGATAGGATCCCTTGTTGGTGATTTGTTTGGTTTTTGCAGGCTTGAAGAAGGTTGATTGGTGAAGATGCCTCCTAAAGACATTGGTGCTGCAAGGGAGTTACATGATCTGAAAGAGAAGTATGATAAATTTCTAGAATCTCATAATGCAGTTTTGGCAAGGCTTGCTGCCTTGGAGACAATGAAAAGGAGAGAAGTGAATGATGAGAGTGAAACAAAGGAGAAAGATGAAGACTATGAAGATGTTGAAGAAGAACTAGATCTTGAAGACCAAAGGATGGTGAAGATGCTTAAAGTAGTGAAAGGTGATTCTCACAAGGTGAAAGTTGATCTTCCTGTTTATGGTGGTAATTAGAATGAAGAGGAATTTTTTGATTGGATTTCTATTATGGATAATCACTTTGAAAGTGAAGATATTTCAGATGAGCAGATGGTGAAAGTTGCAAAAAAAAAACTCAAGGGACATGATCTTCTATGGTGGGACTATGAGCAGGTAGAAAGGAGAAAACAAGGAAAATCAAGGATCACTTCATGGGACAAGATGGTGCAAAAGTTGAAGGGTAAGTTTCTTCCTAAGGACTATGAAGTTCAATTGTATAAAAAGTTGCAAGGTTTAAAACTAAAAGTTTTAGATGTCAAGTCATATAGAGACTAGTTTTACAAATTAAGCATAAGATCTAGAAGGGATGAGGATGAGGCTGAAAAGGTGGCTAGGTATCTAGGTGGTTTGAGGTTTAATAGTCAAGATGAACTTGTGGTTGCTAACCCAAAATCTGTGGAAGAATGTTTTCAATTAACAATCAGGGTGGAGGGAAAGCTTAAGAGGAGACAAGAGAAAGTAGTTAGAGGAAGAGGTGGTACTAGTACAAGATGAAGAGGAATAATTTCTACACTAAAGCAACCATTGGAAGAATAAGAAGGAGAAAATAAAGGTAAAGAGCAAAGTATTGATTCTAGAGTTGGTTTTAAAGGTAGAGGAAGGTTTAGTGTTGGTAGAAGTTCTAATGACTTTGCAAGGAGATGTTACACATGCAATTAATATGGTCATCCATCTTGGAAATTTCCTAAAAGGGTTGGTAGTTCTTCAAGTGGTGAAAAAAAAGATTGATAGGAGAGCACAATTGATTCAAGAGGAGGAATGTGAAAGCACAAATTTTTCAAGTCTAAGAGCCACTTTTGAAACAAGGGAAATGTTGATGATGAGAAAAAAAATGTTGAAGGTAGCCAAGGAGGAAGAACTTTTGCAAAGAAAGATCCTCTTCAAAACTACTTGTAAGTGCAAAAATAAAGTATGCAATATTGTAATTGATTCTGGTTCGACAGAGAATATGGTGTCTACTGAAATGGTGAATAAGTTAAATTTGAAAAAGATACCTCATGAATTTCCTTATAAAGTCTCATGGTTAAGTGATGAACAATCCTTGTTGATAAATGAAAAGGCTTTGGTAGATTTCCAGATTGGAGGATATAAAGACACTGTGGTCTATGATATTCTTCCTATAGACTGTTGTCACCTACTTGTAGGTAGACCTTGGCATTATGACAGGCGAGCCTTGTATGATGGAAGAGAGAACTCTTACACAATAGTGAAGGATGTATGTTCTTTTGTTTTAACTCCACTTGTGGAAGATGAGAAGGGAAAAGCCAAGATAATAATGAGTGGTAGGAAAGAATTGATAAATGTTGTGCAGGAAGAAAATAATGCTAATGTTGTAGTTAGGCCTAAAACTAAGAACATAGGGACAACAGGTATGAAGGCTGACATTGGAGTAAAGAAGGTAATGGCAATGAATTTTCATGAAAGTATTGTGGTGGGGACCATGGAATGTCCTATAATTGAAAAAAAGGTGAAGAAACAACCAAGAAGTGCAGGTACAGGGATACAACGGTCTGATAAGAGAGTGACAAGGAAAGTTAATGGGGTAGTAAGTGAAAGACATGAAGAACAGGGCAGTAAGAATACTTGTAAGCAAGGATGAGACTTAGGGAAGAAATTAGTGCAAAAGGATACTAACCATTGTTTGTGTGCAGGTGTAAGTGCAGGGAAGAAAACAAGTTTTGAACAAAGAATGGAGAGAGGGCAGACATCAGGTCTGGACATAAAAACACAGTCCTTTTCAAGAACAAATCTAGTCAAAAGTGCAGGGCAGAGTGCAAAAGTACAATGCATGTGTAAGGCCACCTAGTCAGTTCACTTTCTATAGGGAGAAGATTGTTTTTATATGAGATATAGTTTTCAACTAGGACATAGGAAACAATTGATTTTATAAAATTTTGGACCTTAATAAATTTTCCTATCGAAGATTGCATGAGGTATCATTTTATCATTTTTATGCTTGTTCAATTACATCTATTGGAATCCTTTACACTTTAATGATTATGAAATAAAATTCATATTAGCAAAATGATACTCTTTTTAAGTTTATTTACACATATGTTATAGTACAAGGATTTTATGTCTTAAAGTCTTCCTTGAGTTGGTAATATGGTTTAGCTTGTACTTCTTTATAGTATTGGGGCTAACAAGCTAATGTGGCTATTGGATGATGAAGTTGTAAATGAATATCAAATATCATAAAATGCATTATAAGTGAATTTTTAATATGGGATGGAGTATAGTCTAATCGTGAGGGGGTGGATTGTTCTCAATAGTGATAAACTATCATGAAACTTAATATTAAATATTAATGTTATTAATTAGGAAGGTACCAAGTTGATTAGTATAGTTATTGCTAAAATTGTTATTACTAGTTATTGTGACCTATTTGAAGGTTATCTCTAAGTGGATACCCAACCAAACTCTAAGTCTATGTTGTAGTGTTAAACTAATTTTCGAATGGATATCTTAAACCACCTCATGCAAACTGTTTAAAAAAAAAAAAAAAACCCAAGTTGTGGCGTGGAGAGTAAAATCAGTTAAGGCTCATGGGTGTATATCTTAAATTTGCATCAATCATTGAATCTTAAATTTCAACTTCTTGGTAGGAATAGTCTACCCCATTACTCAAGATCCGTGAAAATAGTAGACAACAGTTAGTTTCAGTTATGGTGTTAAGAGAAGATCATTATAAATAAAATATGATGGATGGGAAATAGGAGGATTTTGGGGCTATACTCGCAGAGATGGAAACAACACTTATAGTTATCATCGAGAGTGGAGGGAAAACACGAGGAAAACTAGGTTGAGATACGAAGATATGTACGAAGGATCTTATCTGCTATTCTTTTGAGTTTCTTTTGATACTTTTATTTTTCGGTTTTGTTTTAAAGCAAAAAAAACTACAACCGTGTGTGGTGGATCCAAGGTCGGTGGCTAAAAAGAAAGCCTTCACAGATGTTTCCATGTTGATGAAATATGGGGAAAGGGATGCTGACGTTGGAAAAGGTATAAAGAAAAAAAAAATGTCTCCATTAAAAACACAGAAGAGGAGGTCGATGGATTGGGCGAGCTATGAATAGTTCATTTAGGCGATAGTTTAAGGGGAATGTCCAGGGGGGAAGCATTGAGGGATCTCTGCTATGGAGTGCATTCTATACCAAGATGATTCTAAGACTATGAGAGAGCCCACAAATAGCAATTCAGAAATGTTCTAGGTGGGGACGCACATGCCTCTAATGTGTGTCTTTTTCCACTGCATGGTGAAAACTAAGCTCCAATCTATTCACAGTTACTCGACCATGCTAGGTGGTGGACACTTAGAAACGTCTAACTGTTTTTACATGGAGAAGGAGGAGCATCAACAGATGTAGATGGATTTGCTTACAAAATCCATATAAAAAAAAAGAAGTTCAACACCGCTATCTTTCCATACGCTGGATTTGGGACTCTGCTGGGCTGATCTGGGAATCAAGAAATTATGGGAAATAATGTGTAAAGGGAGGCTACGTAGCAGCAAGATGGGGAGACTGGAAAGATTAAATAGTTTTTTCTTATTTCTCTAAATTTTTGTTTGGAGCAGCATTCATGGAGGGATGCAGAGGGTACGATACTGGGTGCAATGTCTTTTGGAGTAGATTTAAAGCACTGGATATGTTAGTTAACTGGGCGATTTCCCTCTGCACATGACAATGCCACCACATCTCGCTATGGATGAGTTTGAATGGATCTTCTTGTGGTTGGCGTAGGATTTTTTTTCTTGGGTGAACGGAAGCAAATTTTGGTCTTGTCATATTTTCTTTCAACTGTCGTATTTCCCCACAAAATAGGAAGCCTTTTCCAATGCTGCAATATCGGGTATGCCATTTCTTCATTGTTTATTTTAATATGTGAATGGTGCTAATTCAGGCATAGCTTACAGTGATTATCAAATATGATTTAGGAAGCGGATAATAATTGTTTTGCAAAATACCTGTATTTAGTAGAATGGAGGGGAAGATGATATTAATTTCCAAATACTTGTGTTGGTGCCAATTGAAACACTTGTTACAACTGCATTATCCTTTGCATCTAGATTTCTTTTAAAGATAATTTAAAATACTTGTTGGGCTTCTTTATTTCTTGCTTTTAACTTTTTATTTATTTATCTGTTCATTCTTTGTGCAAAATATTCATTTGGGTTAACTGAAAACGTGTTTCCCACTGTACGCCAATTGTTTTAATAAATTTAATTTCTTACTCAAGCTAAGCTAGAGGATTTCTAGTTTAATTTTTATCGTATGAAAATTATTAGTATTACCGTTATCATCAAGATTTAGTTGAACCATGATTATCAGACCCTATCTTATACTCTATGGATACACGTAATTTGCATTAGCTGTCTGAATTTGTTTGAGCAATTGATATTTTGATTTTCTATATAATTATGCAGCAAACGTGTTAAATAGATTTTGAGTAGAGTAAATTGTGAAAAATTTATATAATTGAAAACTTTAGATATTTTTGTGAGGTTGAAATAAACTTGTATTGCATCATATTAATAAATTATGGTAATAATAGCTTCGGGTAGTAAATAGTTGCTTTATTAAGTCTATATATATATATATGAATTGTCATATTGTTACTATCATAGAAAATCATGATTATCCTTGTTAATGAATGAGAATTGGCTTTTGAGTTATCATATCCATCTCTTTATTATAGTAAAATAGTGTAACACTTTGAAAATCTAAAGTTAGAGATATAAATAAGGGAGGTTAACAATAATTGAAACCTGGATTTAATTGTAATAGTTTATGTCTTGATCTAATTGAAAATGATATCTATTTTTAAATTGATTAATCTTATGGAAAGGTTTTCCATTTATAAAAGATTAAAAATGTTGTAGCTTATACTTTAGTGATGGGAATATTATTTCTTTTTTTATAACTTGTATATTTGATTTGGTCATTGAAATGTTGAACTAGATCTCTTTTTCTAATAGAGTTAAGTCGTGCCCATTTAATAATAATAACCCTATAGTGGTGTGTAAGTGAATTTTTTTTTGTGTGAACTTGTTAGGTTGTATCTTCTATTAAGGAAATACGTCCTTTCTATTTGTATCATGGATTAGTTCTACATTTTATATCAGTGTTGTCTATATCATCCTTTGTTTTTGAAATTATTCAGAGGTCCTATGGGTGTACCAATATTTTTTTTACCCTTATTATAGTAATTTGTGATTTGAGCTTGATGATACACATTACTGTCAACCCTAATGGTGTGGGTTCAAATATTTTGTTGACTATTCTAAGTATTTACCAAACTATTCTGAGCTCAGTGGTGAGTTGAACCTTTATGTTAATATCATTGTTGACTAACCCAGTTTTGTGAAAGTTCAAAGTGTCAAACTACGATTCCTCTGCGCTGTGCGTACGTAGGCAAGGCCATCAGAGATGAACCCCCAAGTTATTAGGTCTGGCCCCTTAGGCTCCCCCGTAATTTTCTTGAAAACTTACATTATGAGTTGGTCTTGTGTTGAGAATTGGACAAGTTTTTGGTTTTGTGTTATGTCCTTAGCTGTAATTTGGTGTTTAAGTTTTTGGGAATTACAACATGGATCAATGGAAGGAGTTTTTGAATCAGAGGAATAGGTATAAGGTTTGGTGGAATTGGTATTAACCCCAACTCATGAGGCATGAGTTTTTTTCAGTGGGGTTGTATGGTGCAGGAGCACCTACTCCCTTAATGCATAATTTGACTTGGTGAAATGCAAAAAAGTGAATCAAGGTGGTCATAGGGTGAGTCTAGGGGGTGTTAAAATTTTATTTATGTTAAATAAGGTCTAAAAGACCATATATAATATGTATTTGAGGGTGTTTAGTGTCTTAGGATTTCAATTGGGTGAAAAGTGCAAAAGTTACAAGTAAAATGTTGTCAAGAGCAACATTGACATAAAATGCAATTGAGGATTTAAGTGATGCAAATGTTAGTTATGAACATTGGTTGGTGGTATTTTTGATTTGAAATTGTTTAAAAATCCTCTCCAAGGCTGGAAGAAGGATGGGAGAAGCATTGTATTGAATTTTCTATAAGAAACACCACATTTATTGTGCAATTCTCTATTATTTTACTATTTTTCTTAACTTTGCAGGCTGTGTACAGACTAGTATGGGATTGGAATGACTTGAAAGCTTTAGTGTTATGTAGGTGCATGTATTACCTTTCCTTAGAACTCATTTTGAGGATTTAACACTCATTTTGGAGGGAGCATACTTAGTTTTTCTGGAACTGCCCGTGTTAGGCAAGAAAAAGCTCTGTTTGGGAATTTAATAATGTCTTAAGCCTTCCACATACTATCATGGCTGTTTCTTAGTGGGAAGGAAATACACCATGGTAGGGTAAACTTTTACATGCTTTATATGCATAGAGGAAGCAATTTATGTGGCTGGGGAATGCTGCCCTAGGGTTGACTGTATTAATTCTCCATGTGAAACTGTGGTGTCCATGAAGGTTTATGATGAAATAGTAAAGGGAATGTTAATGTGATGTATTGGTGAGTTTATGCAGTGTGTATATATGGGGTTTTATGCTTTGTTTATGTGTGGGAAGCCCATATTTTTTGAGATTGAGTAAAACCCTAGGTTCTTACATGAAATTGAAGGGTTTATTGGAATAGTACTGAAGAAGCCTTAAATCTTGAAATAAATCATGAAATTTGGTGTTTTGGAATATGTCTTATGAATTTTTGGTATGTTTGTGTGAAGAGTAGGTGAATAAGAGGCACCTTCTTTGGGAAAATGGGCTAATTTAGTAGCTTTTGAGTAGGGAAGCCTATTGACTCTTGGTGATAATCTAAAGAAACCTTGTGTGATCGGTTGGGGCATTGTATTTGGGTCTGAGTGGATGCTTAATTGATGTTGTGTTGGCCTTTTTTGTGGCCTTCTCTAAAAAATATCTCTATTTGTTGAGTTTTGAAGGTTAGAAGCCTAATGGTGAGAGGTTGGTTCAAGTTGAGAGTTTTGGGTTTGAAGGGTTGGTTAGTTGTTTGTGACTGATCAATTTGTTTTCCACCACCTTGTATTGCATCAAGATCCAATTTTCCAAACAAGACCACAACATGAGCACCATAGTTAGGAAAGCTCTAAGCATTCACCACAGAAATGATGAGTGACGAATCACATACCAAAATATCCATACAAAGAAGATCTGATATCTCCTCAAACCATGCATGCAAAGCTACAACTATCTTACATCCAAAATCATCCAAAAACCATGACCCATAAAATATTCATCTATAGATGTACATAACTATTGGAAGAATGTCATTGATGCTATTGTTTGGCAACATGAGCATGAGAAATAAGCACAAAGGTATATATCGATTTGTTACAATGTTTCCATTGATGTCAACATTGTATCTTGATATGGAGATCATGGTGTAGATCATTTTTGGTTAGTTCTAAGAGGTTTTAGAGTGTTTTTGGAAGACATTTTTGTAATATGGTTTGATCCGGTAAAGTTGGTTGTGATGAAAAATTGACTAAGTGTCAACTCTGTTAATTCAATGTAACAGAGCTCCAATTTTTGGTTCCGCACTAGTTTGTGAAAGAAGATTTCACTTTTTTATTCTAATATTTTTTTTTTGGTTGTTAGAAGTATTCAATTTCAGAATTTCATCATGTTTTGGCTTTTGGTTTGAGAGATCTAAGTAACAAAAGTTCGGTCTGGAAGATTGCAATTATTTCTTGTACAGTGCATGAGTTGGAGAGTACGCACTTCTCCATGAATAAGTTTTTGGGTTTTCACTTTTGAGGATATGTTTACAGATGAAATTAGTGTGTGAATTCTAGTTGACATTAAATTTTGAGGTCCACGTGTCTGAATATGGATACACAGTTGAAGGATTTTGATATTAGGTCTTCTGTGGTGTCGACCTAATAAGTTTGAAGGTATACAAAGGTTAAATAAGTGTTGTGGTCTTTTGTGGGATCTATTATAGGTCCATGCCGACCTATTTCATGTTATTTTGAGATTTGAATTTTGGGGTGAGGCATGTATGGAAAGAGTTGAAGTCAAAAATTTATATTTTGAGTGTTACATTTAATTAGGTTGACCTAATTGATGTTATGCTTGAAGCGGATATATATGTTAGATCTTTTTAGTGTTTTTATGTAAGTAATGAATGTTGTGAGTGTTCTACATGTATTTGATACAAATATTATTAGAATAGTGCAAGTTTAAGTTGTGAATGTTGAGTAGAAGATTATAGTGATGCGAATGTAGAGGAAAGAAGAGTTAGATCTGATTTAGATGAAATATGTAAAGTAAATTTATTGAGCTTTATTGGAACTATATTTCATGCATATGATAGATGCAATTGTAACAAATCAAATTAGGTTGTGAGCCACTGTAATGCCTATAATTTATTTTAGGGCAAAAACACAACTAATAAATTTATATATATATATATATATATATATATTTGACAATAATATAATATACTAACATTTAACAACCATACATGAGTATGGTACATGCAATGTACAATGGGTGACGTTGCTTGTACAACATTTTCACCGACACGTCACTTGAGGTGGGGTAAGAAAGTGATTTTTTTTTTGGGTTGAATCCAAATATAGGGTATACGAGGCTCTTAACTGCCAACCAAAAGTTGATACTCATTCTTGCATTGAAGTTAACGTCCTTGAAATACCTCCATGGTATGGGTTCTAATGTGAAAAAAAAAAAACATATAAATATCATCAACTTGATTTACTATTAATCCCAAGGGTTAATTGATGGAACATCATTTCACTTGATAGGCCCAACCCTTTTTTCCATCTTGACGATATTGTTGAAAACCGCTTAGAACAATTCACCACGAAATTTAAATATAAGAACAATTAAAATATTTACAATTTACTTGTTAATTATTAAATTCCCATTTCTAATTTATTTATTATTATCCTCTATTAAATTATTACTATTTAATTATTATATATATGGATTTAATAAAAGGTTATAAGATTAAATACAAACAGATACATTTAAAAATCCTTTACATTCACACATTATTATTTTCCCTAAAAGGAAGGAAGAAATAATATAAATGGAGAGATAATATTATTATTGTTTTTAAGAACCACTAATATTAGGTGTTTAAAATCCCTCCATATTTTCTTATTTAAATTAAGGTAATCTTTTCTTAAAGGGGTGGGGAATACATTCCCTTCTTTTTTATTTCTAAGGGAAACCAAACATGGGATATAAGGTGATGTAAATAATAGACATCTCTTACGTTGGAGGAATAAATTGAACACCAGCGTAACATATGGAGATGAATTAAAGTTAAGGTTACAAGGTAATTTAGTGGGCGCCGCTCTCATGAATATAGAGATAATTATTATCATTAAAACGTGAAGAGCATGATTTTCTATTGAGCACTATAATGAATGCGTGTGACTATAACATGGATTTTCTTCCAAATCAGAAGACTCGTTTTATTTTAATAAAACTTGTGATCAATGCCGGCCCTAAGGTATCAACCAATATCAACTTGCCCTATCATATTTTCTTGCACATTATTCTGAATTTTCAGAATCCATGGATCTACTTAGAGTTGCCTCTAAGGATTTTAAGTTGCGTTGGTTATGATGTAAAGGAATTTGGTCAATGGACCCGTGTGTTAAACTGAGTGCGTGACATGCCAAATCTAATGGTGATCCCAAATCCCATTTTTTTTTCACATTTCCTTTGATAAGCCTTGCACGAGGCACGAGACACACTGCAGAAAGTGACGTATTAGTAAGTCTGACCAATCACCGGAAAGGAAGGATGTGGAAACAACCATAAGACAATTCTTTCTCCTGAGCACGAAATGACATTTCAACTGCCAAGGTGACCCAATAAATCTGATTGCTTCATTCAAAGGTAGAATGGAGATTATACAAATATATATAACTATAAAATATTTGTTTTGTTTAAGAGATCTAGCCTCTATTCTTTTCCGGTCTTTTTCTAGTGAGTGCAGCATGCCAACGACTAGGTTCAGTGAGGCTGGTGGCAGCATTATTTTGGGCTTTGCAACGATGAACACTCCACTAGGCGTATGGATGAAACCTAAATGGGCAAGCAAGATACATTGCCATTAGTGGAACATTTAGATGGGTGTGCAAATAGGAGGAAAAGGACGTTGTTCAGGTTTCTCCATCGGGAATGATCTGATTTCTTGTGCAAGCTACAGTCTTAGAGATAATGATGACATCTCAAATGGAAATGGTGCCTATCAGAGGCGTGATGTTATACTTAATCTTGGTTCAAAGGGTTCTCTTAACCTAAACGTTAGTGGCTAGCTGGTAGCCATGATGGCGAGTCTTTTACACATTGAGTGTGCGACAACCCATTCCTTTGACTGTTGAACATAAATGATACTGTTGCACACGAATGACAATTCAGGAGCTTATTTATGTTTAACTCCACAGCCTGCTACGCACACACAGTTAAGCATATGTTTGTTCATTTGCACTAGCCTTTGATGAGTAGAGGTAAGTAATTGGGCAACAACATGAATGTGGACAACAACAGAGAGAAATGGCAGTAAGCTGGATCTGCGTGGCTATGGACTTAGAGAACTGCTAACAGTTTATGATATTATTTTGGTGTTCTAGTCATAAATGCTATCATGTTCTTGTTTCATGTCTCAGAGTGCCCAACCAAAAACAGTCGTGGAACCTATGGTGTTACCTTGTGCAGACAGAGGTATTGGCGCAGCTAGAGGGCATTAGATTCAACGTATCTACATTTCCACGTATTCATGCTTTTCCACCATGGCCGAGATTGAAAGGAGAGGGCATGTAGCTATAGAGCTTGACGTGAAGATGTAGTGGTGAGGGAAGAAGATGGTAGAGAAGGAAGCAACAATGTAGCAAGGAAATATTAAATACAATTCTCCTATAGAACCTTCTATCTGTGGTGCTTATTCTCCCTTCTCCACTCTTTGTTTGTGGTTATCCTATTTCCCTTTTTTTTTTGCTTCTACATCACGCAGATCAGAGCTTGACTGTATAAAGGTATTTATCTATAGGTTCTCCCTATTGTTACAGATATGCAGATGTATTATTTTTAGTTTATTATATATATATATATTTCTTTTGCTACTCTAAGATAGATCTGCCAACACAAGGCATTCTCATCAAGGTCACCGATTTTTATTTATGATCTCATGCTTTTTTTTTTCTATTTACTATTTCCTCATGCAGAAACATTAATGAAATGAAGCCACTGGCAAGACACACAAAATATGCATTCAAAGAATCATTTCCATACTATTCTGCTTAAACTAAGGTAAATAAATTATATTGTTTTAGAGCAAAGTTATACTTTTCCCTGTGCTTATTCCCTACAACTGTAAGGTTTAAACTAGTAGTGTAACTATTCATACCATAGTTGCATTATAATTTACTGGATTATCTACACATCTCACTAAAATAAGGAAATACAGACGATTTAATGTCTCAGATATATAAATATTCTTCTTCTGTCTTTTACATATTTATTTATTTTGACATATATTTGGGTATTTTGTTCCAAACATTATATTTATTTATTTTTATTGAGCAGTAAACTACATTAATAACTAGTTTTCTTTCCTTACTTTCTCTGAAATGAAAGGAAGATAAAAGAACTTATTATCAAAATAATAAAATCATTCTTTATGCATTAATTTACTAGTTTAATTTCTTTTGACATAATATTAAGTGGTAGTATTTAAATTTAGAATAACGCTCTTTATCTTTATTGCAAAGTAAATGCATTGTTCCTAGAAAACAAAATATACGCATTTGCAATAGCAACATGAAACCTACCAAAGTAAACATATATGTTTCACAACATAATACTTCATACTTCTTTAAGCCAAAAAATAAAACATAGTAACCTTATTTTCAAATTAAAATTTATTCTTTCAAAATGAAATACACATTCTTTTCAATGAAAAGATAATAAAATTAATGTAACAAGTGTTCCTTTTCACCTCTAGTTACAAAGTCACAACATCATGTAAATATACGCCACTTTCACACATATACACTTCTCTCCCACACCTATCAATAAAGGTGGTTACTTATTGTGAGGTCATCTTCACCTCATAGACATAATGATATGAAACAATAGGTGACCCTTCCTAAGCTTGAAGTATCCTCATAGCTTTCTCCAACCTAGACAAAACACAAACATATTCTCCATTGCCAAGGGAGTGCTCACCTCCCAACCTTTGGTTGGAAAACCAACCACCCCCAAGCTAGGAGGCAACCGAGGGAACTGGGTACAAACAAAACCAAGCAAAAGAATATTTACACACACCAGATTATTTTCACACCCACCCAAGGGAATTTCACATAACTTTAGGATGCCATTAAGAATCCAAAGTGGGGGACGGAGGGTGGACTACGCACTCCGTATGGGGACTTATAATAATAGCAACAAGAACAAGTCATTATCATACTCCCATCATTTGCATGCAACCCTTCTTTAATACCTTCTCTTTCTCTGAAACCCACACCACCAAAACCATTTCTACCATTTCATAGTTACACATGGGTACTCATACCCCTTTTTGAGCCTCTCCTCTTAAGGAGGGATTAAACTTCCCCATGGAGGTTCCTACTCCATACCATCCCCAACAAGAGATGCTCTTCCCAACTTGGGTGAGCCTATCCCTACACAACCCTTTTTCCCATAACACATAATACACCAAAAACACAAGAAGATATGCTCCAAGAGGAATTTGAAATAAACATACAAATCAAACACAATAGATAAAATTTCAAGCACATCTTTTCACCTACACATAAACTTTCAAATACAAACATGAAGAAGTAGAAAACAAAAGTGGTGAATCTAACTTAGAACCAAGCTCAAGGAAAGATGGGTTGAGGATCCACACAACTCCTCTTCTTCCAAGCTTTTTCTTTAAACTCCTCACTCCCCCAAAACTCAACCAAAATCCAGAATGGAAAAAGAATCCCATAACCCTTGTTTTGAGTTTGTTTTATAGGAACTCAAGTCTGAATTCCTTTGAATAGGGAGTTGACATTTGTCAACCTCCCATTCACTCTCCCAAGCACACTCACCCATGTGTTCTCACACATGTGTGAGGACTTGGGAGACTTCCAAGACAACATGGAGAAGTGGGATTGGAAAGGGACTAGTCCCCATCCCACTTCTCAAACCTTATTTTCGTCAAACCTCTTTAAGGCCTCAAAAAGAGTGCCCTATCTTGAGACTGACCCATGATTTTGAGCTAAAAATGCCCCTAACCCATAGGTACCTACCCTAGGGACCTTAAACCTATAAAAAAACTTAAAAAATATCACTTTTCAATCCCCAAAAGTGCCTAAAAGTTCAAATCCGAGTTTGTCCACTTGGATAGACAACTCACCTCCTAGATGGACTGACGTGGCAATAAAAACCAAATTAAAAACATTCACAAATAACATCAATAATTACATGATGGAGCTATAGTCCCTTCATATGGACTTTAGCTCGGTTTCACTGGTTAATTTACATAGGGTTCCCAAGAGTCACCTCCAAGTTCCATTGGCCATGGAAAGTGTACCTGCACACTCAATGCACACATTAATACATCTAAGTAAACCATATTCATATAAAAATCAAACCATTGCATTTACACAAGATTCATAATTCACATAGCATAAAGATCCAATAACATAATTGAAAAATCATTAACCACCTATCTTATCGCTTTTTCATTAACCATAAATTTCATACTCATCCAATTGGAACATGATTGGTTCCTACCATTGGTTTCATTCATTCATCATTAAGTTTCTAGATTCAAAATAAACAAACTCAATAACTAGCATAGAATTTGATCAATCATCATATGAACTTAAACATTTAAATATCTCATCATCAATCTTATCAATAGGCATAGATAATAACCAAATTCAAAATACTCCAAGTTTTAGATGTGGTATAGGGGTGGGCCTCACATCCTCCCCCTCTAGGAATGAACTATCTCCCAGAAGTTTCCAATTCATTAGGGAGGAGTTATCACCACCAATTTCTTTCTTAGCACTTCATCCTTACATTCATCTAGATCAAACATACATGGACATTTTATAGTTTTATGTATGGCTTCCTCACAAAAGAAACAAGAACCTTTGAATTTTACTTGAATTGACTACACATAATTAACTTGAGATGACTTGGGTTTATTCACATCAAGGGATCCCTTAGAAACTTGTTGTGTTCCTGCTAGACCCACACCTTGCTCATGGGGCCTGTGATCTATTTGGATACTTGTAGCTCAACCTACCTTTAAGAAACCCTTGTATGTTCCTTGCTAACATTTTCCTTTCCAACCTTGTCTTTGTTGTTGTTTTGTAAGCCCTTGTGACCTTGGATGGAGTCTATGGACTCTTGGTGATTCCTATAAAGTGGCCCACAAGTCCCCTTTGGTACAAATGTTTGCATTTGAAAGCTCCTAGGATCAACCATAGGAGTAAGGTCTCTTATCCTTGTGTTAAGATTTCTAATGGTTTGCTCTACCAAGAACCTTTCATTTTGAAGATGATTCACCTACTGTAATCATTCCTTAAATTGAGCACCTATGAGTCCCTATTGTCCTAAATCATAGGGTTCAACCATATTCCTCTTTGGGTATCATTTCCAAGAGCCAAACAAGGGTCCTTTCTACCTCCTTGGTTTCCTCCACCATTTTCTCCTATAAGAGGTTTAGGTTGTTTGTCCTGATGAGCTTCGAATTTTGGAGGTAACCTCTCCTAAAGAAATTTGGTCATCTCTTGTATCGCATGAATAATTTGAGAGTTTTGTTCTGATGGGGGTCCCTAATGAGCATCCACTAAAGTATGAGGGCTAAGATGGGATGGAGGGGGTTGTGTGCCTCTTGAAGCCTTGCCAAATTGGCATGTTATCCTAGCAATTCCTATAGAATAAAGAGAGTTTTCTAGTTTATCCATAGGCCTCATAAACCACTGTACTAAAATTCAAACATTTCATTTTTCATTAGTTACCAATTTTGAACTAAATTTAATAGATGATCACATTCATTCGTAATAATGCATGTACAATATGAATGTACTACCTACATTACAAGCTTAGGAGAGAATTATATTATAAGGAGGATTGGTGCAAAGTTTAATAGCCACCATTACTTCATTGAACAAAATTTCACTAAGGAATTGCTTAAAGTATGACCTGGAGAACCCACTTCAATATTATCCATATAATCATTCTACTAATTTTAGTCCTTTATTATGATACTCACATGTTACCCATATGTTTAACATAGTTTAGGAATTTTAGTTCTAAAATCTACTTTCCTAATCATATAGGAACGCAAAAACACAATTGACCACTTCATTCGATGATGGGAATTTTCCAACTTTTATCATACTAAATGGTTATTTGTCCAAATCTATATTTAAGGAAATTCCATCATGGTCATCTCTATGCCCCGTTGGATGGGTCCTTCGTTTGTTTACCATGTACCATTATAACTTATTTCACTAAAAGAACCAAACCTAATAAGATATACATTATAATTAGACAACTAACTTGCAACATCAACTCTCTTAATAATACTCATAAGAATTAGTTGAAAAAAATTAACACTAACACAATTGCATCATGAGGTGATAAATGTATAAGTAGTAAAAATCCATACATGGGGGATAGATTATATAATAAAGTATCATGTATTCATGAAAAATCATGAAGATTTATAATATATCATGGATTAGTTTTCGTCCCAAAGAGAGTATAGTCACACTTGTATTAAGGTAAAATTCTTTCATTTATGCTTTGTTATATAAGACAACTATGTCTTCTTCCTTTCTATAGGTAGGTGTTGACCTAGTAGAATTTCTTCTTTGAGATGACTTTCTCTTATGCTTGTCTTGCTTCAGTCACTTTATAGCCATAGCTAGGGTTTCTGTATCAGAAATTTCCGATTCTTCAATCAGTGGCCTCTTCTTAACTCCAATTATGGGTACATCTGCAATCTTTGTCTTCTTGGCCTGTTTCCACATTCGTCTTGATAAAATATCTTCCCACATCTCTGACACCAAGATATGACATTTCTAAATTAGGTGTAATTTTTTTTTTTGCTACAATGATTAAGGCTTCACACCAGACTTACAAATTCACTATTTAAAGGTTTAAACATCATACACATTTTACATACTTACAATTAAACATGATAGAAATACAAGAAAATTGATATCATCTAGAATCTCATGAAAAGGTTATTACTCATGTTGAAATAGCGAGTACCCCACCTACAATACTAGTTTTGAGTAGGTTTATTGTTTAAGAAATATGTATTTATTTTATTTTATTTTATTTTGGGGGTCATAATAAAATCAAAAACCCCTCTACTTATTGTCTACCGTGTGGTGGTCATGAATACCATATTTCATAATTCACATAAATGATATAGAATACCTTAACATTATTACCTAGGGTTCAATTAAGTAGTTAGAAGTATCTCTACAAGGCGAAAATATTATATTGACCTTATTCGTTAATTAAACATAGGGAAAATCTTATTTGATAATGAATCCTAGGGTTACTATAGAGGATCCAATCTAAGCCCCTTCACAATGAACTTCCATTATTAGTGTGTCCTTCCTTTCGAATATTATAGCTACCCTAGTCTTGTGTAATGTTACACATAGCATATAAGTTTTATAATATTTATATCATGAAAAACCTTATGACATGATGCACAAATTCCTTTGAATGTTTTATATTTTATTCAATGGGTCTTGGAATCCCTTGCCCATTATGGCCTTGGTGTGACTACTAGCTATGGACCCATTTTTAAATCAACCCTCTACTTTTCCCTTATTTGATTCCAAATATGCACCTTTTTCCCATGGAGTGTGAGAGATTCATAGTTACTCACATTACTTATGCAAATACCAATAACAACAATGTTGATAAAATCCTCAAAATAAGGAAATTTCAATAAAGTAATGAATAAAATTTCCAATCAAAATCAACCAATGAGATTTTAAATATGACGATAAAAATCTCAACGGTGGCCACCAAGAAACAATTTCAAAATTTACACCATAAATCAAATCAAAATAGCCTTTGAGGAAAAAGGAAAATTTGAAGTACACTAGGTCAAATAACTTTAATCATTTCAAATAGCTGAATAAATAAGAAAATAAATAAATAAAATCAAAATAACGAAATGATTTAATAATAATTTCAACAATTGCATAAGTTTCCACAACACAAGTTCTAGGTGACTTCAATCAAATCACACTTGGGGGCGAGGAAGAATTTGGCAGTATTTTTCCCATTTGATGACTATAATTTCTTTACCTTAGTTTGTATGAGAAGCCACGATTAGGTGTATATCAAGGGTGTTTTGACGGTTTAAAGTATACCAAATATGAACGCACATTGCTTTGACTTGCAATATTGGTTTTTGAACTTCTAAGGGTCCCACCTCCTTAAATGGTTCACTTAAAGTTACCTATAAACTCGTTTTATGTTCAAGAGTTGAATTCCTATTAATAATCTATATGATAATTACAAGATACAACTCTCATCCATACGACACCCAGGATTTCCTATTGTGACACCCAAACAATGCCCAGAGTTCCCAGAGTTAGAACCTAGGCTCTGATACCAAAATGTAATGCCTATAATTTATTTTAGGGCAAAAACGCAACTAATAATTTTTTTTTTTTATATATATATATATTTTTGACAATAATATAATATACTAACATTTAACAACCATACATGAGTATGGTACATGCAATGCACAATGGGTGACGTTGCTTGTACAACATTTTCACCGACACGTCACTTGAGAGTGGGGTAAGAAAGTCATTTTTTTTTTTGGGTTGACTCCAAATATAGGGTATACGAGGCTCTTAACTGCCAACCAAAAGTTGATACTCATTCTTGCATTGAAGTTAACGTCCTTGAAATACCTCCATGGTATGGGTTCTAATGTGAAAAAAAAAACATATAAATATCATCAACTTGATTTACTATTAATCCCAAGGGTTAATTGATGGAACATCATTTAACTTGATAGGCCCAACCCTTTTTGCCATCTTGACGATATTGTTGAAAACCGCTTAGAACAATTCACCACGAAATTTAAATATAAGAACAATTAAAATATTTACAATTTACTTGTTAATTATTAAATTCCCATTTCTAATTTATTTATTATTATCCTCTATTAAATTATTACTATTTAATTATTATATATATGGATTTAAAAAAAGGTTATAAGATTAAATACAAACAGATACATTTAAAACTCCTTTACATTCACACATTATTATTTTCCCTAAAAGGAAGGAAGAAATAATATAAGTGGAGAGATAATATTATTATTGTTTTTAAGAACCACTAATATTAGGTGTTTAAAATCCCTCCATATTTTCTTATTTAAATTAAGGGAATCTTTTCTTAAAGGGGTGGGGAATACATTCCCTTCTTTTTTATTTCTAAGGGAAACCAAACATGGGATATAAGGTGATGTAAATAATAGACATCTCTTACGTTGGAGGAATAAATTGAACACTAGCGTAACATATGGAGATGAATTAAAGTTAAGGTTACAAGGTAATTTAGTGGGCGCCGCTCTCATGAGTATAGAGATAATTATTATCATTAAAACGTGAAGAGCACGATTTTCTATTGAGCACTATAATGAATGCGTGTGACTATAACATGGATTTTCTTCCAAATCAGAAGACTCGTTTTATTTTAATAAGACTTGTGATCAACGCCGGCCTTAAGGTATCAACCAATATCAGCTTGCCCTATCATATTTTCTTGCACATTATTCTGAATTTTCAGAATCCACGGATCTACTTAGAGTTGCCTCCAAGGATTTTAAGTTGCGTTGGTTATGATGTAAAGGAATTTGGTCAATGGACCCGTGTGTTAAACTGAGTGCGTGACATGCCAAATCTAATGGTGATCCCAAATCCGTTTTTTTTTTCACATTTCCTTTGATAAGCCTTGCACGAGGCACGAGACACACTGCAGAAAGTGACGTATTAGTAAGTCTGACCAATCACCGGAAAGGAAGGATGTGGAAACAACCATAAGACAATTCTTTCTCCTGAGCACGAAATGACATTTCAACTGCCAAGGTGACCCAATAAATCTGATTGCTTCATTCAAAGGTAGAATGGAGATTATACAAATATATATAACTATAAAATATTTGTTTTGTTTAAGAGATCTAGCCTCTATTCTTTTCCAGTCTTTTTCTAGCGAGTGCAGCATGCCAACGACTAGGTTCAGTGAGGCTGGTGGCAGCATTATTTTGGGGTTTGCAACGACGAACACTCCACTAGGCGTATGGCTGAAACCTAAATGGGCAAGCAAGATACATTGCCATTAGTGGAACATTTAGATGGGTGTGCAAATAGGAGGAAAAGGACGTTGTTCAGGTTTCTCCATCGGGAATGATCTGATTTCTTGTGCAAGCTACAGTCTTAGAGATAATGATGACATCTCAGATCGAAATGGTGCCTATTAGAGGCATGATGTTATACTTAATCTTGGTTCAAAGGGTTCTCTTAACCTAAACGTTAGTGGCTAGCTGGTAGCCATGATGGTGAGTCTTTTACACATTGAGTGTGCGACAACCCATTCCTTTGACTGTTGAACATAAATGATACTGTTGCACACGAATGACAATTCAGGAGCTTATTTATGTTTAACTCCACAGCCTGCTACGCACACACAGTTAAGCATATGTTTGTTCATTTGCACTGGCCTTTGATGAGTAGAGGTAAGTAATTGGGAAACAACATGAATGTGGACAACAACAGAGAGAAATGGCAGTAAGCTGGATCTACGTGGCTATGGACTTAGAGAACTACTAACAGTTTATGATATTATTTTGGTGTTCTAGTCATAAATGCTATCATGTTCTTGTTTCATGTCTCAGAGTGCCCAACCAACAACAGTCGTGGAACCTATGGTGTTACCTTGTGCAGACAGAGGTATTGGCGCAGCTAGAGGGCATTAGATTCAACGTATCTACATTTCCATGTATTCATGCTTTTCCACCATGGCCGAGATTGAAAGGAGAGGGCATGTAGCTATAGAGCTTGACGTGAAGATGCAGTGGTGAGGGAAGAAGATGGTAGAGAAGGAAGCAACAATGTAGCAAGGAAATATTAAATACAATTCTCCTATAGAACCTTCTATCTGTGGTGCTTATTCTCCCTTCTCCACTCTTTGTTTGTGGTTATCCTATTTCCCTTTTTTTTTTGCTTCTACATCACGCAGATCAGAGCTTGACTGTATAAAGGTATTTATCTATAGGTTCTCCCTATTGTTACAGATATGCAGATGTATTATTTTTAGTTTATTATATATATATATATTTCTTTTGCTACTCTAAGATAGATCTGCCAACACAAGGCATTCTCATCAAGGTAACCAATTTTTATTTATGATCTCATGCTTTTTTTTTTCTATTTACTATTTCCTCATGCAGAAACATTAATGAAATGAAGCCACTGGCAAGACACACAAAATATGCATTCAAAGAATCATTTCCATACTATTCTGCTTAAACTAAGGTAAATAAATTATATTGTTTTAGAGCAAAGTTATACTTTTCCCTGTGCTTATTCCCTACAACTGTAAGGTTTAAACTAGTAGTGTAACTATTCATACCATAGTTGCATTATAATTTACTGGATTATCTACACATCTCACTAAAATAAGGAAATACAGACGATTTAATGTCTCAGATATATAAATATTCTTCTTCTGTCTTTTACATATTTATTTATTTTGACATATATTTGGGTATTTTGTTCCAAACATTATATTTATTTATTTTTATTGAGCAGTAAACTACATTAATAACTAGTTTTCTTTCCTTACTTTCTCTGAAATGAAAGGAAGATAAAAGAACTTATTATCAAAATAATAAAATCATTCTTTATGCATTAATTTGCTAGTTTAATTTCTTTTGACAGAATATTAAGTGGTAGTATTTAAATTCAGAATAACGCTCTTTATCTTTATTGCAAAGTAAATGCATTGTTCCTAGAAAACAAAATATATGCATTTGCAATAGCAACATGAAACCTACCAAAGTAAACATATATGTTTCACAACATAATACTTCATACTTCTTTAAGCCAACAAATAAAACATAGTAACCTTATTTTCAAATTAAAATTTATTCTTTCAAAATGAAATACACATTCTTTTCAATGAAAAGATAATAAAATTAATGTAACAAGTGTTCCTTTTCACCTCTAGTTACAAAGTCACAACATCATGTAAATATACACCACTTTCACACATATACACTTCTCTCCCACACCTATCAATAAAGGTGGTTACTTATTGTGAGGTCATCTTCACCTCATAGACATAATGATATGACACAATAGGTGACCCTTCCCAAGCTTGAAGTATCCTCATAGCTTTCTCCAACCTACACAAAACACAAACATATTCTCCATTGCCAAGGGAGTGCTCACCTCCCAACCTTTGGTTGGAAAACCAACCACCCCCAAGCTAGGAGGCAACCGAGGGAACTGGGTACAAACAAAACCAAGCAAAAGAATATTTACACACACTAGATTATTTTCACACCCACCCAAGGGAATTTCACATAACTTTAGGATGCCATTAAGAATCCAAAGTGGGGGACGGAGGGTGGACTACGCACTCCGTATGGGGACTTATAATAATAGCAACAAGAACAAGTTATTATCATACTCTCATCATTTGCATGCAACCCTTCTTTAATACCTTCTCTTTCTCTGAAACCCACACCACCAAAACCATTTCTACCATTTCATAGTTACACATGGGTACTCATACCCCTTTTTGAGCCTCTCCTCTTAAGGAGGGATTAAACTTCCCCATGGAGGTTCCTACTCCATACCATCCCCAACAAGAGATGCTCTTCCCAACTTGGGTGAGCCTATCCCTACACAACCCTTTTTCCCATAACACATAATACATCAAAAACACAAGAAGATATGCTCCAAGAGAAATTTGAAATAAACATACAAATCAAACACCATAGATAAAATTTCAAGCACATCTTTTCACCTACACATATAATATTTCAAATACAAACATGAAGAAGTAGAAAGCAAAAGTGGTGAATCTACCTTAGAATCAAGCTCAAGGAAAGATGGGTTGAGGATCCACACAACTCCTCTTCTTCCAAGCTTTTTCTTTAAACTCCTCACTCCCCCAAAACTCAACCAAAATTCAGAATGGAAAAGGAATCCCATAACCCTTGTTTTGAGTTTGTTTTATAGGAACTCAAGTTTGAATTCCTTTGAATAGGGAGTTGACATTTGTCAACCTCCCATTCACTCTCCCAAGCACACTCACTCATGTGTTCTCACACATGTGTGAGGACTTGGGAGACTTCCAAGACAACATGGAGAAGTGGGATTGGAAAGGGACTAGTCCCCATCCCACTTCTCAAACCTTATTTTTGTCAAACCTCTTTAAGGCCTCAAAAAGAGTGCCCTATCTTGAGACTGACCCATGATTTTGAGCTAAAAATGCCCCTAACCCATAGGTACCTACCCTAGGGACCTTAAACCTATAAAAACACTTAAAAAATATCACTTTTCAATCCCCAAAAGTGCCTAAAAGTTCAAATCCGAGTTTGTCCACTTGGATAGACAACTCACCTCCTAGATGGACTGACGTGGCAATAAAAAAAAAATTAAAAACATTCACAAATAACATCAATAATTACATGATGGAGCTATAGTCCCTTCATATGGACTTTAGCTCGGTTTCACTGGTTAATTTACATAGGGTTCCCAAGAGTCACCTCCAATTTCCATTGGCCATGGAAAGTGTACCTGCACACTCAATGCACACATTAATACATCCAAGTAAACCATATTCATATAAAAATCAAACCATTGCATTTACACAAGATTCATAATTCACATAGCATAAAGATCCAATAACATAATTGAAAAATCATTAACCACCTATCTTAGCCCTTTTTCATTAACCATAAATTTCATACTCATCCAATTGGAACATGATTGGTTCCTACCATTGGTTTCATTCATTCATCATTAAGTTTCTAGATTCAAAATAAACAAACTCAATAACTAGCATAAAATTTGATCAATCATCATATGAACTTAAACATTTAAATATCTCATCATCAATCTTATCAATAGGCATAGATAATAACCAAACTTAAAATACTCCAAGTTTTAGATGTGGTATAGGGGTGGGCCTCACAGCCACAATCTCTCTTCTATATGTTTCTTTGTGGATAGTGAGTCCATTGAGACAGTGAGTTGACCTGTATTGAGCACTTCTATAAATATACTATAGCCAATTATAATATATTGTGAGCTAATCCTCACCATGGTTTTCCCATTTTGGGTTTTCCACATAAAAATCCTAGTGTTCATGTGTTATGTGATTTTGTTGATGTTTCATGCTTTCTTTCTTTACTATAGTTGAATTTTCTAAGTGGATTGGATGTTTAAATGTTTGAATGGTTTAAAAGAATACTGATTCACCCCCCTCCTAGTATTCTAGGTGTTCAAAAATTGGTGGGTGATCCCACAATACTGGTTTACAATTTTTGGCCAAATTGGACACTAAACTATTTTTTTCTAACTAAATCTTCACTTTCGGACACCTATAGCGGCTAAACCGTGAGGAATTTGAAGATGATGAAAACTAGTGATTTGTGAAATTTTGTTTGTAGATTTGAAATATATTTTTTCTATTTTTTGAATCATATTGCACTTTTTTTCCATCTCCTTGAAAACTAGTTTTTTCAGTAAACACCATTTTAAAGGAGTGACGCTCACTGTATAACACATAATTTTTTTTCCATGAAGGATAAAATTCTATTTTTTTTCAAATTTAGATTTGTAAGTATGATATCTAGTGCTTCCGATTTGTTTCATAGTGTTTTATTAAATATTTTTTTTCTAATTAAGATTTGAAGTCAAACCAATTACAATTTAGACATAGGCGGACTGCATAACACAACTTTTTTTGTATGTATCAAAATTAAATTTTATTTTTTTTGTTGGATCAAGGACTTCAATATCTAGTGCACTCATATTTTTCAATTGTTTTTTTATAATCTTCTATTTTTCCACATGTGCAGAATAGAGAGCTTGATTTTCGGTGAAAAACCTACATTCACAAGAAATAAAAAATAAATATAATAATAAAATTAAATTTATTTAAAATTATACTTTTTGGGAAGCTTATAATAAGGACTACATATTGACAATTTTTTTTTTTAAATGAATTCATTTGATCCCCCAAAAGGTAAATCAAAAATGGTTTTTTATCAGCATTTTGATAGGTGTAAAAGAGACTCTGTTATAGGTATGGTTTAAAACTAGCAGGGTTCTATCCAAGGGGGTTTGATCTAAGGTAGTTTTATCAAACTCACTTCAATTCAAATGATTTAAATACAATTTTTAAAGGCTTAAATAATTATATTTTCTAAAAATATGTGATTTCAACAAAAATCAGAATCTCCTAGAAATTGTAAACCAACTTTGTGGGATCACCCTGGTATCAAAGCTTGGTTCATTGGAAGAAGCTTAATCACTTGGGGAAGATCTTAGAGTTTGAACACATGGCTGATAGAAACCTTCCTACTCCTCTGGAAGAGATTCCAACTATAGGAATCATAGAAGAAGATTGTATGCTTGACAAAGATGGAGAACTCAAAGTTTCCCTTGAAGATCTAGAGATAATTAAAGGTGAAAATATAGATTTGAAAGAAAATGTAAAAGAAGTAGATGAATGCATTAGAAAATTGAGAGAGAAAATCAAGAAGTTCAGAGAAAGGAATAGAGAAGTCAGTGAAAAATTAAAGCAAGCAAATGAAACTATTACTAATCTAAAAGTGCAAGTTGAAGAAAAGAAAATAATTGAGGAATGTTTGAATGCAACGGTGAAAATAAACTATGAGGAATGGACAAGGCTTGAACAAGAAGTTGTGAATCTAAGATCAAATCCGGAGAAAGCAAGGAGTGATGAAGAAAAATTCAAGATGAGCTACAAAGCTTGATGAAATGATTGTAAATCAGAAAGGCTCTAAAGAAAAAGGTGGATTAGGATTTGAGATAGGATAAATTTCAAAATTAGATCATACATCAAACACTAAAAAGAAGATTGAAGATAATAAGAACAATGGAAAGCAAATCCATAATCAAAGAAGACCACCGGTGAGACAACCAAATGCAAAAAAGTACCCATATTTTAATGGTTTTTTTAATTCTTGCAATAAATTTGGACATAAGGCAATGTAATGTAGAAGCAGAATGAATCAAAATGTTTCATCCTTTTCTGGTCAATATTTTACATGCAAGAAATTTGGTCATAGAGCTAGTGAGTGCAAAAGTCAAATGATGAATGGCTATAACAATGGTAGAATGATTCATTTTTTCAAAGGCTATTGTTATACATGCTATGGATTTGCGCATAAAGCTAATCAATGCAAATCTAGAATGAATGGAAGGAATATTGGTTAGAAGAATGCCACATGTTACAATTGCAATAGGTGTAATACCCCTTGTGTTGCTGATACTTTTAGATACTCTTTATATTCAGTTGTGTACTGAGACTGTGATGGTGATTATTTCACCAGATTGACTTGTGTGGATTTACAATTTAGTTTGGTTTGATGCATATGATACTGCTTATGATGTTTATGACATATGACATGTGGTGATCGTACTATTTGGAGATGTTATTGCTTTCATTAATATTATGTGGTGATGTTGTGGTTTAATACTTGTTTATGGATTCTGATGTGTTTGCTAGTGGGTCTTGGTGAAAGGACAAAGTAGCATCACTTGTTCACGAGTGCCCTGCTACCCCATGACTACCTTTCACAGTGTGTCTATATTGGAGATTTATATACTACTTGACATTGTTTTCATGTAGGATGTAGGTACTGGACACCGACTCCACTTGCATAGCAAGTCTGAGCGTGTCCCACAAACCCAATAGGTATGAAGTTGAAAAAGAGTTTATAAGAGAGTGTCCCCATCCAAGTTGTCATCCCTGTTGTTTTGTCTAACAATGTTGTTGTCCACGATCCTGTCTCTGTTCTGTATGGTTTTGTGTTCATTGATTTTAATATTTGTTTTATGTGGTGTTTAATTAATGTTTATATTGAATATTTCTTGGTAGATTAATAATGTTATTTTAATTAATATAATTAAATAGTTAAGTAAATTGTTAAATTTAAATTTATTATAGTTTTAAAGGTTGTTAAACTAAATGTTATTTATTTAATTAAAAGGATAAATTAATAAATTAAATAAGTAATATTGTTATAATTATAAATTGTTATTTGTAAAATGGAATAAAATAAATTAATGATTTTGTGATTTGTTATTAAATATCAAGTTGTGGATAAACAAATAAAGTAGATAATATTGTTAATAATTATAAATTATCTTTTGGGAAAAGAAATAATATAATTTAATGATTTTTATCATGCTAAGGATAAATATTAAATAAAGAGATTTTTAATTAATTTGTGTGTGATAATTATGAGCTTTAAATCAAATAAAAACAAAAACAAAAGATTTCATTCGAAAAGGAGAAAAAAAGAAGGGAAAATAAGAAAAAGGATGAATGCATGTTTAGTTTATTTTCAAAAAAATAGAAAAATTGTGGAAACTTGCTTCTTTAATGGATTTTTGTTTTCGAAAATAAAATGAATTTTCTTTTTAATTAATTGAAAGAGAGGAGAATTTTTCTGTATTGGGAATTTTTGGTGAAGAAACTGGTCTGCAAAATTATTCTACTTTTATGTCTTTCTCTATAAGAAAATTGATACAGAATTGAGTTTCAAAGAAGAAATTGGAAAAGATGCTGGGGAAAGGAAGAGAATTATTGAAGGCTTGGGAGAAGCATAATCATTAAAGATGTAAAGGCTGGGATTCCAACATCGAACTCCGTAAATCAACTACGTAGAAATCCAAGTTGGCTTCTTTGTCGCTCGTCTTTTCGTTTATCTGTAAGAATTCATTCTATGTCTCTCTTTGTGTATTGCACAAGATTGATAGTCGTCTTACTGTGTATTGTTCAATGTTGGGTTGTATTCCATAATAGTGTTTGATACCTTAGACTAGTTGCCATTTGTATTTGCATGGAAGCTTTTGTGTGGTTTCAACATGTTTATTTTTATTTTTTTGCTTATGTCACATTTGTCTCATCATATGAAATCATTCTATCAGTGTGCATGGATGGTCCTTAATGTTTTGTTCAATCTTGTTATATTCTTCCTGTTATCCATTCATAAAATCATGTATCTTTAAGGAATCTCATCATACAAGTCATCTGATTCATAACTATGTTTCTCCTTGGTATCATAGAGGATGTTAAAGTTGTGGGATCCGGCTTCGATCTGCAAATCACTTTTATGAATTCATTTAGATAGTTACATCTTATCGTGCCCTTTTTAATAGCTCACTTGTTCTGGTTTCACTCGAAGTATCTTTAGCTTTTAGTGAAATTGGTTGTTCTCTATCTATAGTCATAACGTTCCATGTCACTGTTGGGGGTACACCATTGCCTCCACTGCATACCATTATCTTAATAGATTACAAAATTTGGTATTACTCCGTTCTTTCCTTTTTACACTCTTAAACATCTGTAAAATTTGACCCATGTACATTATGTTTTTGTTGTTTGTGCACGCATGTTCCATTGACCTCCCATTTTAGGCTGTGAATCCTGTAAGGTGGGTTCTGTTCTAATTGTTTTCAACCATGCACACCCAGTGATCAATTTTACATGTAATGCAATAAGGGTTTCTGTTCATGTGAGTCATGTGCAGCCCCACTTTCTAACCTGTGTGGCTGCATGCGCCAGAACGCGAGCAAGCCTCCATTGGTGGGATGGATTTCATAGTGCAAGCATATTTTTCTGTTGCTTCATTTAGTATCACCAATAAACTCCTCCATAGGAATAGTGTTGCTATTCTAGGTGATGGGAATGGTTCATATCTCTTCGAATAATTTCTCTTGCATTAAACAATTCTTATCTTTTATTTAAAGCATTTGATGTAATATTAAGGTTTATTGTTTTGTTAGAATTTGATTCTCCCTATTGTTGTTTTATTTTATTATTCCCCATTCGATTCAAGATTTTAGTCTTTAGAGTAGTAACCAGAGAAATTCAATGGATTGGATGCACGTGAAACACCACAGGGGTAATAATGCTTCAGACGTTTGGTAGTCGTCTCTAGTTTTTAGTGCAAGACTCTATTTTTGGCCGACTCATTTAGCATTTCCAATAATCTCCTCATGAACTTAGCCGCCATGCCCGATTCTTACAATCCACAACAAGAAGTCTCCCCTCTTCTGGATGTAATTATAATGATGTTGGTTGTGTCTATACTTGACCTTGCGTGTCGATATCTCTATAGGAGTAGTTTGATAGCTCCTTGTATGTAGATTTTATGCCTCCATTTTGTTCCATCGTTGAGTTTAGTGGTTCGTATTCTTCAGATATTCTGTCGCATTATCTTCTCCCTCTATGTAGAGGTATGATATAATTATTGTATATTCTTTAAATGCAAATTCTTTCACCTTGCTTTACTAGAATTTTCTTTAAAACATGATGTGAATTAGATTGATTACTTGTGATTATGTTGATTTTTTATATTCAAAATAATATATATATATATATATATGTGTGTGTATTTATGTATATATATTTATTTAAAAGCTATGATTTATTATTTAATTTTACAGATTTAAAAATAATAGACTTATAATATATATATTATATATATGGATATATATACATAGTGAAATGTATGTATTTATGTATATATACTTATATATATATATATATATATATATATATATATATATATATATATATATATATATATATATATATATATATATATATATATATATATATATATATATAAATACTTGGGTGAAAATATGTTAAATATATGATGTTTTCAATGCTTGATTATATGTTGTGATAGGTTGAATTAAAAACAAGTGTATTTAATAAAATTTATTGAGAGATTTTTATTAATATATATATATTGGGTAAATTTGATGTTTATATTTCATGGATGGAATTGTGCGTTGCAATGAGTTTGTTTTTAAACGCGATTGTTGAATTTTAGAAATTATTGTTTATAATGAAATCTTGAAGTCGTGTAATTGTTTAATTGTTTATTTTTCCTTGGGTCATTTGTTGTTTTTCTTGAGTTGGTTTATGGTCATATGGAAACCCTCAAGATAGTTAACCCTCTGTAGGAGTTGAGGATTATTTGGTTTTAGGCTTCCAGAGGTGAGAGTAAAATTTGATATTTATTGAGTTGTCGTTTGACTTGGTACTTGACAATCCTTGGATTGTATTTGTGCTTCTGAGTTATGCTTGGGTTGTACCTGTTTTCGTGAGTATCTATGTATATGGATGCTAGCAAGATGATTGTGCCTCACATGTTTTTTTGTTTTGAGATTCAGTACTTCCTTGTGTTGGTACAACCCCTTGGAGCTTTGATTTTGTGGTTTGGGTTTCTAGGGAGATTGGCTCTACGTGGGCGCTGATGTACAAAGGGGCAGTCAGGATAACCCATGTTAGAGTTAGTGTAATAAGTGATAACTTAATTAAATAAATTAGTGGGTTGGGTAGTAATAACATTAACAAGATAATTAAGGATTCCTCGTCCACCTGTTAGGGCTTTCACAGACTAAGGGTGGGTTGAGAAGGCTGTGGTTGGCAAGGTTGTTACCTCGTCTCCATGAGAGGTTAACGGTTCTGCACAAGTCACCCTATGGGGCCGATGCCTAGAGAGGCTGTCAGGATAACCATAGATGGGGGCCGACAACTAGAGATAGGTAGTCAGGATAACCCATGTAGGACTGTACGATGCCACTCTCCTCTAGTATCCCCTTGATTTGTTATTTTTTTGCTAGCCTCTAGAAGTGGTCTCTTGATGTTATGTTTTGCTTTGTGTTTTCATGTATTCTTTGTTTTGAGTTGAGTCTTGTTGTTTTTTGGTTGGATGATCTTGGTTGGGGATCCTTCCTTATTTACTCCTAGCATGGGGGTGGTCGAGTGGAACGTACTACACACCCCGTTGGGTCTTGTGTCATACAGTTGTACAATACAATGTAGTGCTTTGCAGATACAACATGATCCAGAGTTCACCCTATTACCAGATGTATAGTTTATACTATAGTTGTACTTTTTGTATTGATGTATTACTTCCACATGTGTTGGGAAGTGTTATGATGTAAACTTATGTAATTATTCAATGTGATGTACTAAAAGCTGATGTATTGTGTAATCATACTATGTAATCCTTTATTGATCTATGTTTGTAAATATTGTTTATGCTTGTGTTGTATATGTGGAAATATGTTCATTGTATTTCCATGTTTATCTTATTATGTATATGTGTATGGTTATCATATTGTTTTAATCTTGTCGTATTGCTTTATCATTTATGAATGTTTTAAAATTGAAGACAAGTGAATGAATGGGTTACATTAATGGAATTTGGAAATTCGTCTATCATCTCGTTCTGGTTGGACTATGTAATGTTACCTCATGTGCCCCAAAGGACCTAGGTGAATAATTTGTATTATTTTAAAAGTAATGTAATTTTATTAATTTATACACTTTAATTGTTAAAAAAAAAAAATTGAGCCATAAATGTTTGATGTATTAGTTTCCTTTGGGGTTGTGAGGCGGGGTGTTACAATAGGCCTAGATACATTTCTAAGTTCTGCAGAAATAGAAATATCAAGAAGGATGATCTAGTAAAGAGGCATGAACCAGTAAATAAGATTGATCCAATAGAAACAAAGAAGGAGATGGAAAAGATTTGGAGAAAAAAGGAAGAGACAAAAGTTGAGGATGAATTCATACCATCCGCTGGTGTAGATGTTTCCTTTAGAAACTAAGTTGAGAGCTTTGGCTCAGGGGGAGATTTAATGAAAATCTCTCATTCCCTACCAAAGAAGAGGTGTTGATGCCTCAGTATGAATATATATGATGTAGATCGACATGCTTTATTTGTTGGTGAAAATTGTAGAAGAAAATATGATATTACAAAAGTTTGCAGAGTATCAGGAGTTGACTATGCATATAGTGAAAGGTTTATCAACTTTATTATTTGAAGCATTAACTACAAAATTAGGTGAAATTCAAAGGTTTATAAAGTGATTTCACTTAGCAAATATCATTCATAATGAGCATTGAGAAGAAGTAGAGGAACGGGGAAGTGATTTGAAGTGATCGAAGCTATTTGTGACTGGGTGCGTTGAAACCCTAGTTTGACAAACAAAAGAAAAGGTATTTACAATCTTAGCTTTTCCCTAGTTTTCAAAAGAACTTTGTTTGAAATCATTTTGAATTCTTTGAAATGGCTACACTGAGGGTTATAAAAGTAACTGAGAACCCATAACCAAAATTTAAGAAATATCCTACAAAATCTATTGAAGACGACCCACTTGGTGCATTTTCACATGTTCCATATGGGATTTTTCCAATCAAGCATATAAAGATTTACATTCATGGAAAGATGAAACAATTTGATCACATTAAGCTAGTAGATCTATGGATGAAAGAATTAACTGGAGACAAATTTTCCCTAAAACCTTAGTATCGAAACCTAGTCATGAAGAAATTGGATGTATGACAATGGTTTCCAATTTTTTTTTTGACAACAAGTGGGTTAGAATGACATTAAGTAGAATCCATGACAAATTTTTTTGGACTGAAATGCCTAACATGATAACTGTTACATATTTTTCGCCTCAGCTCGAATGGAGGAGCTGGCTGATTATTATTTGCCATAAAGTGGAATTGCAGATTGGATTTTAAATGTTGTTTTGTATTATCATTATGCATTGAATTCAGTTATGAATTTTGAAGTTATGAGTTTGCAGAGTGCCATTCAGAAGTTTCAGATTTAAATGAAAGACATAATTGAATACATAAGCAAAATAGCATTTTAGATGCTCTTATTCATTTCATAGAACTCATTTTTTTTACAAGGCTTCATTTGATTTCACAATCAGAATGAGTATTACAACATTGCATAAATGCATTTTATTTTCAACTGAAAAGCAGAAATTGAAATCAAGGATCCACACAAGCCATGGATATAACTATGACTGTTCCAATACATTTCTAACAGCACAATGCACTACTGAAGATGCAAAAGGAAAACACATAAGTGGCATCATAGTCATCATTGCCTGATTATCGACACTTGATGTTGAATGGTGCACCTCGTCATCTCGAGCTTTGTCGACCTGTAAGAGGAAAAGAAGGGTGTCAGTGGCTCTGACTATGACATAACTCATATGATGCACCTACAATAATACAATATGCTATGAGCAATGCATTGAAAAAATCAAAGAAAATCAAATGCAGTATGAAGAAGTGAATTGAAAGAGAAGTATCAACATCATAATCAACATGTTCTATTTTTATGCTAACACTATTTGTTTCCTTGTGCAGGTATAGGTTAAGTCATGAAGTGGAACAATTATTCGAAGACCAAGCATGTGGAGTAAAATGGGCTCCCACAAGGGTAGAGCCCGGCATGCTGCCCTATGCATTAAATGGGCTGTTTTGAAAGATATTTCATCATATACATCAAACAAAGTGAAATACAACTGGAAGAGTAAAACAGAGTTATCCATCAAGTAACAAAACCAACTGTGGATTCATAACGATCAGTATTTCTTTCTGAAGGCTACAGGTGAACATTCAGTATTTCTCTTTTGGATAGTGAATAGGCATACATATGCCTTAATGTTTTGTTCTAATTTTCATCATCAAAGAGAACAGTTTCTGAGAGCAGTTTGTCATTGAAATATAAAAATACATGAAGAGTACTATGTTACTCAAGAATACAAACACAAATAGTGCAAGGTTTCAAGAAGGAGCAAGTAGCTGCTTTCCAGAAAGTTCTGAAGTTATCAGTTGTGCATATGAATTAGGGAGCAGAGAATGCAAGCATGAAATTTCCTCTCTTCGCAGTGAACTTATACAAAAAAATTTCAAGGTCTGCAAAAACCGTGATATTATTTTGTTCCAGAAGTTCATGTTAAGGTTCCTGTTCTGGGTTGAGTTCATATTCATAGATGGATTTACAGTTTTGAATCTCAAATACCCACATGAGTGTTTGCTTTCGAAAATGCAGTAAAAGGATAATCTTTACGGCAGTTGATCAAGTTTCAGAAGAGAGGAAACACATTTTTCTACAATAGTTCCAAAGACCCATTTTCAGTTTTGCATCAAAAGTAGAAAAATGGTGTTTCCCTTAAGGGTTTCGAGTACCCATTTCGGGGTTAGCTTCAAACTTGTGCAAAAGAAAACAATAATAAATAATTTCGGCAAGACACAAGCTCTCTACAAGAGGTCTCCGCGACTATGGTAAGTTATAGTGACATTCATAAAACAGAAGCCCGATTCATGAAGTTTTCAGAAACAAGGGTTGAGCTCTCAAAACTGCTGGTTTGAGCCTCAGAGTAAGAAGAAAAATACAAATTCTTTTAACTTTCTGTGATACCCACAAACAGGAATGTTATTAAATTAACACAATGGTGATTTTCTGTTCTGGGTTGAGCCCAAAGTCTGCAAGAATGTTTCCTATAGTGCTCTTTTGGCACGGCCTGTACATGGCCAAAAGTTTATGAAATAAAGAGAGCTTTTAGTGTTTCTACCAAGCAAAGGAAATTACCAGTTCGAATTTCTGTTAAAGTCTAAAGCCGCGGCCATAGCTTCCTTTTTAGCTTCCCAAGACATGGTTCGAATTTCCAAGTGGTGGCCGAGCTCTCACTGGTGAATGGAGCGCTATAATGTTAGCAGTGAGCACGAGAAGCACAAAAATACAATATGAGGTGACATTAGGGTGTGTTAGCCACGGATTTAAGGCCGAAATGAGTAGAATACAAAGCCAAAATGGAAGCCATAAGGACCATTAAAACTAAGCTTACCTTTGCACAGTAAAGAAAACCAGAACACAAGTCAAGCTTCCATGGAGTGGGCTGTAGAAGTGAGCTCGAATGGCATGGAGAAGTCAAAGGAAAAATAGAAGATCAGAAACAAATTCTCACAGGCCGCGCCCTTAGGGCTTTCTGAGGCTCAAAATAATGAAGTGAAAAGTTATTTCGCGATGAAAAAGGACTTACCCACTGAAGATTCGGTCAACTAAAGAACAGAGGAGGATTTCTGTGCACACGGGCTCAAATCTAACACCATCATAGCGGCAGTTTCTTCTTAGACAAAAGTTTTTTCTTTCCAAGTCACGTGTGCGAAATGGTGATAATTAGGGTTTGACCCTATTTTTTTCAAATCCCTAATTCGAGCATCATGAACTTTCCAGAATTTCCATTCAAATGCACATGTCAAATATCATATGGTGGCCGAACCCATAGTGTCTTCTTTATGACTTATCAAAACCTAAGTCTAAGTCTAATATTCATGAAAGGCCGAAATTCTATGCTTGGGTGAATGGTGAATATTTTATGTGAAGGGTCAATTTAACTTTTAGGGTTTTATCTTTTAATTGATTTTAAAGAAATCAATTGGAGTTGTGATGAGGATAATGATGACATTGATATATTTTTTATGATTTTTTGGGAAAAAATCAATTATTGTAATGGAGAAATAAGCAGCTTTATTTTTGCAAAATATTTCTAATCTTTGAGTTGCAAAAATAGACAAAATTGAAAAAATCTACATCTTGTAAAGCAGAAGCATTAAAGTGATGTTTTATTAACTGCTTTATGTTTTCTTGCTATTTTTAGCAGATCTTTGACTGATTTTTCCTCTTGGTTGAATTCCAGACTTATCTTGGAGAGATGAGGTCTTTTTTGTGCTTTTAAAGCAAGATTTGCCTATTTTTAGAGGCTTGACAGTGTAATCATAAAAGCTTGGTGCTTTTTTCTGCTTTAAAGCAATTTTTGAGTTTGTTTGAGGCTTTTTTCCTTGAGCTTTTTCTAAGCTCGGATTAGGGTTTCCTTGAGAGTTTTGATAGATTTAGTCTTTCAACTCTCCATTCTTAGTAGTTCAGATCAGTTTCTTGCCCTTACTCATTTTGGGAAGCTTGTAAACTTTTTGATACTCAATTTTGTCAGATTGACACTCTTCCAGTTTTAATAGAGCAGCAGATTTCTCCTTCCCATTTTTCTGTTTCAAATTTTGTAATAGCAATCTGATATACTTGTGTTTTCAAATTGGAATCCTTTTATGTCTTGCTGTTATAGGTTGTGTTTCAGAATTATATGTTTTAGGTTGCATGTTGTATTTGACTTCCAGATCTTCATACAAATCACTGATGGGATATGTGCCAATGAGATTGTGAGGATTATTGCAATAAAGAAGTGGTTATGAGTGGTTAGGTCTGAATTCTTATAAGTTTGGTGAATCATCTTTTTAGAAATAGGTTTTATGTTCAGTTATTCTTCATCCCTTTCCTCAGAAGCTGTTTTAGAATAGAATTCATCATTCAGAGAACCAACTCACTCTGGAGATTCCTCTTTCGCGTAAGATCACCCACATCTGAAAGAGGTTTCCATGTTTCAGTAGTTTGCTGAATATTGCATTCAGCAGGGTGCAAAACTATTGATAACAATAACAAAATAGGTGATTAGAGAGGTTACAGGTTTGTGCTCCACCGGATCTTTTCCTGCATTGAAATTGGTTAAGAATGAATTGGTAATGGAACTCATAGGTGCAAAATACGACAAGAGTGCTTTAGCAATAAATCCCATCAAAAATCCAATAGTGAGGTATGCAACAATGCTAATTGGGTATAAAATCTATTTCACAAACAAAGATAATTTTGTATCTGCCACCACAATCAATGTGGCATATGAGATGGTTGAAAAAAGTGCTGACTATTATCTTTGTGAGTTTCTTAGGAAACAATTGATGGAGACTTTGAAGAAAAAAATAGAGAAGAAATATGCATTTAAGTATGATAATTTGGTTATGTTCTTACTTTTCTATTTTCTAAAAGAACTCCCTAGAACCAAAGAAGTGAAATGATTGCAAGGAAGACTAGTTACTCATCAGATCCAAGATTTTATGAGCACTCTTGGTGATGGGAATGTGCAAGATGAGCCACTTGCTACCTTCTTTTCCATTTTTCAAAAGAGAATGCATGAGAGGGACATAATTCCAAGGAAAATGGTAGAGAAATATAAAAATGATATAATATTTTTGGTAAGTATTGGTGAATACATCATGGAGGAAGTTAAAAAAAGGATTGTATGGATCCCCACATTGGGATATGAAATCACTAAACAAGAGGTTACTGGTTTAGTAGAATTTTTGTTGAAAAGTGCAAACGATACAACTAAAGAAAGATATGGCACTTATGAAGAGAAATCCATGGAGGTGCACATGGAGTAGAAGAAGAAAATAATTAAGAAGGTTAGAAATATGGTTGATGAGATTACAAGGAAATGGGCATCTCAAAGGAAAAAATGCAGTATGCAAGAGAAAAATGTAAGAAAGAATCAAGTGCTACATGAAGATCTAGAAGTATAAGAAGATCTAGTAGGATAGCTACCACTCCTCCTTCTATTCTGAAGTCCTCTAGGACTAGGAAGCCTGTTGGAGAGAAAAGGAAAACAACTATCAGTCCTCCAGGAAAGAAAAAATCCCCTTCGGTTGTGCAAATGAAAAGGACAAAAAAAAAAGAAAGCTACTTTGGTAGCACCACTTGATGCCCTTGCAAAGAAAGGAAAAGAGAAAAAGGAAATGAGAGAAAGGTTTATAAGTGTAAATGTAGAAGAAGAAGAAGAAGACGAAGAAGTACTCCTGTTAGTTCGCAAAAGGAAGAGTGAAGATTCACAAGGTGAACCTAGTGTCAAAAGAAGAATATTTTATTTTATTGACACAAATAGTGAATAGGATATTGAGAAAGAAGATGCGGCATTTTTAATACACATGAGAGGAAAGAGAAAAGAAACCACAAAGAAAGGGTCTCCAAAAAATAAGGTAGAAACAAAGAAGACTTCAGATGAAGTGAAGAAGCAAAAGGTAAGACCTCATAGTCCTATGAAGGTAGAGGCACTTGTAAATAGAAAAATTCAACATGATATGCTTGGAGAGACAAAAAATTTGTATGAAGAGGTTAATGACATAGATAAGGCCACAATAGTTGAGGCCATTGTTAAATAAATCATAATGGTTGAAGTGGACATGAGGAACATAAATAAGAAGATACATGTGGATCTTTGTAATGTTTTGGTGAAGAGAAGATAAGATTCTATTGATGAAGATGCCAAGATTAAGGCCCATTCTCTTGAAGTGATTAGTGCTTCCCTATTTGCAAAAAATAAGGCAACATTGGCCAATTGTACACAAAAGAACTAAGAACAAAACATAGGGTAACAATGTTGATGAGCAGTGACAAGGGTGATCATGAGAGACTCCAAAAGGAGATTGTTGATAAGGTTTTTAGACCTAGCACAAAGGCTAGGGATGACCCCAAATGATTTGATTGAATCTAATTGTGGTGAGATAATAGTAACATGGAACGGTTCTATTATCAGATAGAGAGTGGAAAATTGTTTACAACCTCCAATGGGACCTCAAAGATGAAAAAAATAATTTTAACAATTTAAAAACTGAGTGGAAAATTCTCTTACAGAGTAATTCCAAATCAACTAAGTGGATTTTACTAAAAACTACAATATCTTTCATAAATTTTAATAATTTCTATTACACTACCTGCCCCTTGGAGATTGAAGGTAAGAAATACAAAAATAAGGTGCACAATAATGGAAATGATAATTGGTATTGTCAAAGATGCAATAAGAGTCCCTAATTGTGATTATAGATATCTACTTCAATGCCAAGTGCATGATCATATTGGTTCAACTAGGTTATTGCTTTTGAAAAATTAGGAGAAGAAATTAAAGGTGTTACATCTAAGGAATTAAATATATTAAAGCATGAAGATGAAGAAAATTATGAGTTTGGAGATATTATACACAATTTTTTTTCAAGAAAAGAGACTTATAATGATGAACAAAGGATTAAGTGCAGAGTCATGAAAACAAAGGAATTTGATTATTCATATGAAAGAAAGGTTCTATTAGATTCAATTGGTAAATTTTAGGCTTTCCATAATTTGAAAACAAAAAGCATGTAAGCATTTATTGTAAAAAATGTTTTGAAGTTTAATATCACAGTGAAATATTTTTTGTTTGAATTTTAGCAAAATATTGAGTTCACCAACTTTCAACATTTCTTGCAAAAGAATAATATCAAAAATTGTTAGAATTGTCTATGGTCACACTTCTTTTACTAATCAAACAAAGTTTTAAGCTGTGACATATTGAGTGTTCCATAAAATGTTATTATAAATAACATATTTTAATATTTATTGTGTAGTTGAAAATTTTACAGTTAATCTATTACCTTTAATTCTACTTAAATTGTAAATAATTTTCATATGAAAAATTCATTATATTACTCTTTCAATAATCATTATTATCAATTATAAAATAATTTATCATTATATATTTATAAAATCTATATAATACAAATTCTATCTTTAATTATAATATAAAATTTTCTAATTTAATATATAGATGATTTTATATACATAATCTAATTCAACCTACTACAAATAAATATTCTATATCAAATGATCTTATTCAATCTAATTCAATTAAATAATCTAATTCTATACACATAACATAATTCAACCTATTTGAAATAAATAAACTTATTCAATCTAATTCGATTTTAAATAATCTAATACAATTTTAATAATAAAAATAATAAAAAATAAAATTAATAACAGTCGAATAATTATAATATAAAATAATTGAATTAATTAAGAATATAGTAATATCATCATATAATATGAATATGCTATAATATTATTAATATAATATGAATAAGAATATAATAATATAATAGTAATAATATAGGTGGACATTAAAAAAATACATTGAAGGAGAGAATTGTAGACCGTAGAAGAGGGAAAAATGAAAGAAGTTACAAACAAGGGTTCCAATGGTGCTGGAAAGGGAAAATTGGTAGGAAGTAAAGATGATACAAATAGATTAGAATCCAGTGTGGAGAAGGAGAACACTGAGGATACCAAAAATCTCCATGCAAGCACCATAAATAGAGTTAATATTTCTAAAATGGTGGAGGAGGATGCAAATTTCTTAGAAAAGTTGACAGTTATTGGAAGATTTCTTGAAAAAAAATTTACAAGGACAAAAATCAGGGAAATAGGTAGCAAAGCATTGGCAAGGCAACCTAATAATGAATTTTTTACCAAAAGGTTTTTTATAGCTGTCTTGGAAAATGAAGAAACTAGAGAAAAGGTGCTAGAGAATGATAGATGGAAAAATGGTGATTCCTTCCTATACCTTTAGAGATGGGTGAGAAACTTCAACCCATTGGAATGTAATATGAGGAATGGTCCCACATGGGTGCACCTATACAACTTACCATTTGAATACTGGTTTGGCTGTAGCTTAATAAAGATAGGTGACACAATGGGATTGGATATTGATGTAGATTTAAGAAATAATGAGTCTTTAATCTATGTGACAATCTAGATATTGGCCATTAAAGATATACCAAAGGAGATCATTCTAAAAACAAGCATAGGAAAATGGAGTCAATTGGTGGAAATCAAAACTTTGAAGTTCTACTGTTCAATTTGCAAATGGTGGAATGATAATGAGGAAGCATGCAAAAGAAAACCCAAAGCCTGAAAAGAAGTTTGGAGAGCAAAAAGACTAAACAAGGAGGCACCTAGAGGAAACTGCACCAAGGAGGATAGTGTAGAAAAAAAGGTAAAAGATTGGGAAATTGTGTTGGTGGAACCCATTACCTTTTTACAACCTAATGATCAAGAAGAGGAAGGGGAAATTGATCAACCACAAACTGAGCTTGAGATGGATCTCCTTCAAATTGGTGCTCAGGAAAAAGCAAAGACTCAATCTTCCAATGAAGAAGGAAGGGAAGCAGGGCAAATGGAATCCATAGCAATTTTGGAACCAAGACACATTTCATAGACTACAAAGGATATTTCAGCTCTAAGGCCCAAAAGGAAAAAAACAAACAAAAAAGAGAGGAAGAGACACTAAAAGGAGATCAAACCTCAATTAAAGGCTACATGAAAAGGTTCAAGGGAGGATGCCCCTCCCTCCCTTGGGGGGAGATGAGGATCCTAACCTAGAAAGTTAGGGGCCTCAACGCCCCTAACAGAAAAAGATTTGATAAGTGCCAATTAAACACCTTAGACGTAGAAACCATGCTATTTCAAGAAACAAAGCTATCTATCCTAGAATCAATAAAGACTTTGAATTACTTCAAAATATGGAAGGGAACAAAATTTAGCGCTGAAGGCTTAGTGGGTGGCCCGACTGTCCTCTGGGATGATTCAAAGGTAGAAGTATCTATAACCTCAAAGCAAAAGTCATGGATGCATATAACAGTAAAGTATTTGGTCTCTACTATCAAATGCCATATTTTTAATGTTTACGAGCCAATTCAAATGGAAGAAAAGAAACAAGTGGGGCAAGCTATTTCACAAAATATTTCTCATGGAAAAGTAATTTTGGGGGGTGACTTCAACAAAATTCTAGACATAAATGAAAATATGGGAGACACAAGGTGGATAGGCCAATCACAAAAGGAATTCTGCAATTTTGTTGAAGCCAACAACCTCATAGACATAAAGGCTACCAACATAATATATACATGGAATAATAGAAGGAAAGACTTTACCAATATAGAAAAAAGGTTAGATAGGTTCCTCATCTCAAAAGATTGGTTACAAGAAGAAATACTACCAAAAGCTTTCATTCGTCCTCCCACAATCTTTGACCATTTTCCTGTAAAACTATTCATCACAGAGAAACCCAAACCTAAAAAGGTCCAATTTAGATTTAAAAAGATGTGGCTCATATATGAAGGCATAGGGGATCTCCTGAGAAGCTGGTGGGTAGAACCTATAAATGTGTAACGTTCGAAAATGTTTTTTTTCCATTAAAAACTTATCTGCATGAAGGAGAGACTTAAAGTATGGAACAAAGAAACCTTAAAAAACATTTTTGATGAGAAATCCCATCTGGAGAAGGAGTTTGAAGTCCTAAGCAAAAAAATTATAAAGCATGGCATGTCAAATGAGGATTATGAAATAGAGAAGTAGTTTCTTAATGAATACAACAAAATTTTACTAAGGGAGGAGCTATATTAGAAATCCAAATCTAGGGACCTATGGTTATGCGAGGGAAATTTAAATACATTTTTTTTTCATTACTCCACAAGGATCAAAAGGAGCATCATCAAGATTGTGCACATTAAATATTCTTAGGGTCAAAGTATATGCGATGAGGTAGAAATCCGTCGCACTGGTGTAAGCCATTTTGAAAACCTCGTAGGAGGTATAGAGGAGGTAGATTTGCTAGACTATAGCCTTCTAGAAATCATTGAAAAAGTCATAATAGAAGATATGAATACTAGGCTTGTTGAAAAAGTATCTTTGGAGGAAGTCAAAGCGTCCACCTTCCAATTGAAGCCTAAGAAGGCACCAAGGCTTGAAGGATTCAATTCCTTGTTCTACCAAGAATGCTAGGCATTCATTGGCAGGGATATCCTAGGGGTGGTGGAGGAATCAAGGTGAAGGATGAATATGCTCAAAGAATTTAATAACACAAACATTGCCCTGATCCCAAAAAAAGAAGATTATGAATCCTTCTTGGATTATAGGCCCATCTTGTTATGTAATACCATATACAAAATTGTGATGAAGGTGATGGAAAATAGATTGAAATTGCTGCTTCCAGTCATAATATCCAAAGAGAAGACATGCTTCATTCCAAAAAGAAACATATTAGATGGTGTGATAGTAACCCACAAAGTGTGCCACTCTCTAAGCACTCAAAAATCCAAGGATTGATAATAAAGCTGGATTTTAGCAAGGCCTGCGATAGGGTGTGTTGGATCTTTTTGCTAAAGGCGATTGAGCGGATAGGCTTTGGAGCCAAGTGGTTAAACTGGTTCTTTGCCTACATATTTTCACCCAGATATTCAATGCTTATAAATGGATACCCTTGTAGATTTTTTAGTGGTGCAAGGGGGATCCACCAAGGCAACCCCCTTTCACCCTCTCTTTTTGTACTAATGACAAAAGCTATGAGTTGCTATATATCCTAGCTTCGAAGTGTAGGAATCTGGAAAGGGATTAAGGTGGTAGAATCAATCCCAACCCTATCTCATCAATTATTTGCTAATGACATGATCCTCTTCAAGAGCGCATCCAAGGAAGAGTTAGCAGTGATAAAAGAGGTAATTGTTAAGTTAGAAGTTGAGGTTGAGGTTGAGGTTGCTTCAGATTTTGGTTTCAATATCGAGTCTTTTCCATCAAAGTATTTAGGGGTTCCACTTTTTCTTGGGAAATCCAAAGCCTCCTTATGGGAAGCAACAGTGGGAAAATGTAGTAGCAGGTCATCAAACTAGAAGGGAAGGTGGCTCACCCTAGTGGGAAGGTTGACAATGATCATTTAAGCAGTCAATGCCACAATTTCCATCTACGTCCTCTCTTGCTTGCATATGCCAAAGAAGGTGGTGTATCAACTGATTAGATGTCAATGCAACCTCCTTTGGGACAAGTCTTAGGAAAAAAATAGGACTCCTCTAATTGGTTGGAGCACGGTGACCAAGTCAAAGGGTCAAGGTAGTGTAGGGGTGAAAGAGCCTTTGATGGAAAACAAGGCTTTAGGTGCCAAGCTTGTATGGAGGATGTATAGGTTCTCGAAGGATAATTGGTGCAAAGTATTTAAGGCTAAGTACCTAGATTCCCTTGATTGTGATAGGATTCTAATAGTAGCCAATTTGTAGCATGGATTAGAAGTATGGAATTTTATTTTGCATTGTAGACCAATCATCATGGAACACATTTCTTGGTTGGTGTGCAATGGGAGGAGAGCCTCATTCTGGCGTGACTCTTGGAATGGTCACAAACCGCTAGAAAAACTTTCCATCCTTGAGGAAGTAATATAGAAGGCTATTGATCTCTTTGGCTCTTGAGTAAGAGAGTATGTCAATCTATGGAATGTCAAAGGGAAGATCAAATTCTTGTGTAAGGAGATTCATTGCTTGAGAAAAGAACATAATTATATTCTACAAGGTGAATTAAACAAAAGACAAATCCTCTTCGTAGGGGAATCAAATGAGGTCAAATAGTGGAAAACTAGCTTAGGAGATTATTCCCTGCATGTGGGCTATGAAATTCAAAGGTTGGAAGTATCTTTAGTATCTTGTCTTGTCAACTTGTGTTGGGGCAATGATGTCCTTCCGAAGGCAGGCATGTTTGCATGGAATCCAAAGGATTGGTATAGTGGGGCCTCATTGGTGTTCACTTTGTAGGAACAACGAGGAATCAACCAATCACTTTCTTCTTCAATGCAAGTTGGCATAAGATTACTAGTCCTTCTTCATCACCAAACTAGAATGGTTCAGTGGAGTCTTCCAAACAACCTTCTAGAAGTTTTTCAATCGTGTACGATAATAGGGAAAGGATCTTCCCTGGTGGGACTATGGTAGAAGGTGCTGGCCATGATAATCTGGAAACTCTAGAAAGAATGAAATGCTCGCATCTTCAAGGACTCACAAAAAGAGTTGGGTGGCATCCTAGAAAAGATCGAGGCTAGTGTGTGTGAGAATTTCAATTCATTATCTAGGGGCAAGCACTACAAATTTTTCTCATTCTAGGATCAAAGGATGATTAGGATTTTTCCTATGTTAAACCCTCCTAAAGGCTTCCTGCTAAGAAGTAAATCAATCCAAGGGGAGCCAAAGTGGCTTCTTCCCACCAAAGGGAGGTTGAAATTAAATTTTTATGGAGCCTCTAGGGGTAATCTAGGTCCCTCTAGGGTAGGCTTTGTCATCAAAAATGAGGAAGGAAAAGTGGTGTGGGCTACCTCCAAGAGGTTACCAAAGCGGACTAACGTGGAGGTTGAGTGTGCGGCCCTGTATGAAGGCATGAAATTTTGCGTTGACAATGACATGAAACATCTAGACATAGAGGGTGACTCCCAAATCATGATTAGGGTGGTCTCATCGAAGCATGCTCCAAATTGGCGTCTCAATCTATGGGTCTCAAAAATAAACTTCCTCTTGGATCATTTGCACGATTACAAACTCTCTCACATCTTCTACGAAGCAAACGGGGTGGAATATTTTCTCTCCAAGGAGGCCCTTTAAAAAAATGCTGAAGTAGTTTTCTCAAATTGGATAGGAAGCTAGCTAGGACTGGCAAGAGTGGTCGATGTGGACAAAGGTGGTGGGTTGTAGTTTTTCCATGCTATTCTTGGATGGATTCACATAATCATTCTCACATGGTTTCCTGGAAAGGTAGGTTCAAGGTGGCAGTTCAACATGGCACTAGTGCCTTCTTGTAGCCATAGTTGGCAAAGTCGTGCTATGTTGGTTTTCCTCTCCCTTTAGGCTTTGCATTAGGATGTCTGGTTCATTGGATTGCTTGAAATATTGGCGGACATTCATGTTGAGTTGACTATGAAGTCAATTGGTTCTTGGGCAGAGTGGCTTTCTGGAGGCTTCGTTTGTGGGGTTGTAGTTGTGGATAGCACTCATAAGGAGTCTAACGATGCAACAATGTAATTGCTAAAAAATTGTCTAGGTCTTTGATAGATTGGCTTTGTGTTGTTGGAACATGCATGAACACCATTCTAGTGCACATGCAGTGAATGTGTGCCTTTGGTCCTCTTGATGTAATTTTGTGAATTAGTATTAATGCAAGGAGTGCCTCCCTCTAAGGCAACAATTTGTATAAAAATAATAATAGTATAATATAATAATAATATTTTATAAAAAAAAATGTTAGTATAATAGTAATAATATAATAGTATTGTATAATAATATAATATAATATAATAGTATTGTATAATAATATAATATAATATAATATAATAGTGGTGCAGGAGCACCTACACCTTACTCTCACAATTGGAGCAATTGATGTATCTAGGAAGGTTAAAAAGTGGTTTAGTTGCTTATTTTATTTAATAAGGTCTATAAAGACCATTTGGTGTCTCATTGATTCATTTTTGTAGACAAGGTCACATTTGTGAAGTTATTGTCAATGAAGACAAGGAGGGGTCTAAGTAGGTTCGGGGTGTTTTTGTGTAGTAGGTCATGTGTTAGAATTTCCTAAGGTATAAATAGACCATCATAGGTGTTTTCAATGTATTTAAGTGATTGGGGGGTCAAAAGATAATAACCATTACAATGTATGGTAGTATATGTTAACAAAACATGTAAAAGGTGTAATTATGCTTCCCAACGGTCATTAAGGATTCAAAAATTAGTTGTAAAGTTGGCTGGTCATTGGTTGAGCCTAAAGAAGCCTTTAAATGGCCTGAATTCATCAATTGTAATGTTGGTTGTTGAGGGAGAGGACTAGCAAATAAAGATTATTTGTTTTTCATATATTTTTTTGTGTTTTCTCACATTGTTCAGATCTATACGAACACGTACAATCCGTTTTTGATATGAAATATCTTCCATGACTTGAAGATTTGTATTAGCTTTTTTTTATATCAAATTTGAAGGAATTTGGTAGTGATTTGTGTTAGAAAACTTTATTTTTCTCTGATAGGCCGGAACACCCTGCTTTGAGGTTTTTGTGAACAAAATATGGTTTAAAGGGCCCTTACACCTTCTGTGGTTACTTTAACTCATGTAATGGGCCCCATGGAGTCTAGTTAAAGTGTAGGATGCATGACTAGAGTGTTTAGAAGGAAGTAAGGGAGAAGAACCTGTTGTTCCTGTGTGTTTTGTGAGGAAAATGCATGTAAAGGAGGGGTTTTGACCTAGGGTTTGGTAGAATCTATATGGGAGGCCTTTTTTTTTTGAACTTGAAAGCATGTATAGGGCTAATGTATTGTGTTCAAGTTGGTTTTGAGGTTTGGGAGGTTGTGGAAGTATCATATTTAATAAACCCTCAAGAATAGTACATAAAATAAGGGGTTTCGGGTTTGGAATGAATTATTCTATACCAGAGGAATCTAGTTGTGGTTTTGGAGGTTTTAGAACATAAGAAATGATTACTCAAGGTTTCAAGGGCCCGCGATAAGATTAAAGGTACATTGTTTTGTAAATTAGGCCTAATCAACCTAATTAGGTCAGCCTAGAAAGGGTGTTTTTAGGGATTTGGTCCAAAGGATTTGTACCTATCTTTGAGATATGTGTAATAAACCTAAAATGGGTGTCTAAAACCAGAAAATTTTTGTCTAGTGTTTCAGAGGAAATTTGAGTTATTGGGAAAAAACTGAGTTTCCACTACTACTAGGGTTCAAGGAGTGAAAGTGTGAAATCGTGTTTCTGATGATTGTCAGGCTTTGAGGGTTTTTTAGATTGTTCAAAGAGGTCAAATTAATATTTTTAGATGCCTCTTAAAGGTAGGTTTCCAATTTGGTTGTGATTGAGCCTCCTAGGTCTACATCAGAGTGGTATCAAAGCAAGGGAGTAGGTCGCTTGTGAAAGAAAGAGTAAGTTTGTGTGTGAGAAGAAGAAGGTAATTGGGGGAATCAAAATGCCTCCTAAGGTGAATCCTATTGCAAGGAAGATTAAAAACCATGAAAAATAAATAGAAGCCCTGAAATGGGACATGGCTGCAATAAAAGCTAAAGGTAGGACTCTTTTGAATGAAAGTGATTCTGAAGAAGAGGAGGAGACCCCTCGTGAAGAAGAGGAGATGAATCCAAAAGATTTGAGAATGATGAAGCTTTTGAAGGATATGAAGAAGGATGGACACGAAAAAATAGATGTGCCTATGTATGGAGGAAAACTTGATAGTGAAGAGCTCTTGGATTCAATAGGGGCTCTGGAAAACTACTTTGATAATGAAGATGTTGATGAAGCACACAAGGTGAAGAAGGCTAAAACAAGACTGAAGGGACATGCTTTGGTATGGTGGAATTTTTTACAAGAAGAAAGGAAAAAGCAAGGGAAAAGAAAGATCACTTCTTGGGAAAAAATGAAGACAAAACTGAAAGGTAAATTCCTTCCTTGTGATTATAATGTTCAGTTACTTAAGCAGTTACAAAATCTTAGACAAAAAGAACTAGATGTGCAATATTATACCGAAGAATTTTATAAGTTAAGCATAAGAACTAAGCATGAAGAAGATGAGGAATAAATGGTTGCTAGGTACTTGAATGGATTGAGGTATAACATCCAGGATGAGATCAACCTATTGGCACTTAAATCAGTTGAACAATGCTTTCAAATGGCCATGAGAGCAGAAGAAAAACTAAAGAGGAGACAAGAGAAGGCATCAAGAGGCAGAGGCAACACTTCTAGGGGTAGAGGAACCACTTCAACATCAAGGAAACCTAAGGAAGACCATGAAGATGCTGAGAAGAACAAAGAACGAGCTCCTAAAGAAAGAGGAGGATGGAGAGGTGGAAGGAAAAACTTTAGGAAAATGAGAGATTACAATGAATTTGTAGGAAGATGCTATAGATGTGGTGAGTTTGGTCACCTTGCCTTCAAGTGTCTTGACAATTTTAGTGCTCCTGCAAGTGGAAGTGAAAGAAAAGGTGATAAAAGAGTCCAATTTGTGCAAGGGGATGAAGAAGAGAGTGTTAGTTCATCAAGTAGACCCGTAGATCCAGAGGTAGGAGATGCACTCATGATGAGGAGAACATTGTTGCAAACACCGAAGGAGGAGGACATGAGCCAAAGAATGAGTCTCTTTAGAACCTCATGCAAATGCAAAGGTAAGGTGTTTCAAGTTGTAATTGATTCTGGTTCTCAGGATAATATGGTGTCTAGGGAGATGGTAGATAAGTTGAGTCTAGAAAAGATTCCTCATATAGCACCCTACAAGGTTTCTTAGGTGAATGATAGCAAAACTTTAGTGGTAAATGAGCAAGCCTATGTGGATTTCTAGATTGGGGAGTACAAGGATAGAGTACTATGTGATATATTTCCAATTGATTGTTTCCATTTTCTCTTGGGAAGGCCATGCCAATTTGATAGGAAGTCTATATATGATGGTTGGAAAAACACCTACACCATTTGGAAGGATAATCAAAGTTTCAAGCTAACTCCTTTGTAGGGAAGAGATAAGGACAAAGGCAAAGCTAAGGTGGTGATCTTTGGAAAAAAGGAACCTATAAAACTTGAGGATGGTAAGAATCACTTGTTTTATGTTTCGGAGTAGAGTTATGGTGTTAAGATAGTAGGAAAGACACCTCCAAATGGTGTTGAAATAGTGGAAACTAATGGTGTTTCATCTATTGAGAAGATGAGTTAGAGGTTTGACAAGGACGAAGTTCAGTTGGGAAGGAAGAATAATGTGAAGCCCATGAAGTAGTCTGATATAGTGATGAGAAGAGAGTTGGGGGTGAATTGGAGTAAGAGTGTGTTATTAGGAACAGTGATCTATCCTTTAGTACCAAGTACACTTGTCAAATATGGAGATTCTACAAATACCAAGGTACAAAGATCTGACAGTATAGTTAGTACCATGCATTGTAATAATAAGAAAATGATGGTAGGTGCTGATAAAATAGAGTGTTTGATAATAGAGGAAAAAGGATAGAGTATGCAAAGGTTTAAACATAGAGATGAGCATGGAGATAAACCAAATGGGAAGATAGATCAAAAGGATACTAGTACTTGTTTTCTTTCAGGTGTTTGCACATGCATACAATCTGGTTTTCCTCAAAGAAAAGAGGAAAAACCACTTTCAAGTCTACATGCTAAAGTGAGTCAAACTCCAATGGAAACCACAATCAAGCATGTTCAATATGCAGAGCAGGTTGTAGATCCAACATGCATATACCAGGGAAGAAGATTTGTGGACCCTTACAACACTGGGGAAACTTGGAGACAATGGAGGAAAGGACCATTCATAAGGCATGAATTCTTTCTAGGGGGGTGTATGATGCAGGAGCACCTACACCTTACTCTCACAACTGGAGTAATTGATGTGTCTAGGAATGTTACAAAGTGGTTTAGTTTCTTATTTGCTTTAATAAGGTCTATAAAGACCATTTGGTGTCTCATTGATTCATTTTTGTAGACAAGGTCACATTTGTGAAGTTATTGTTAATGAAGACAAGGAGGGTTTTAAGTAGGTTCAGGGTGTTTTTGTATAGTAGGTCATGTGTTAGAATTTCCTAATGTCTAAATAGACCATCATAGGTGTTTTCAATGTATTTAAGTGATTGGGGGGTCAAAAGATATAACCATTACAATGTATGGTAGTATATGCTAACAAAACATGTAAAAGATGGAATTATGCTTCCCAACGGTCATTAAGGATTCAAAAATCAGTTGTAAAGTTGGTTTGTTGTTGGTTGAGCCTGAAGAAGCTTTTAAATGGCCTGAATTCATCAATTGTAATATTGGTTGTTGAAGGAGAGGACTGGCAAATAAAGATTATCTGTTTTTCATATATTTTTTTGTGTTTTCTCACATTGTTTAGATCTGTATAGACACATACAATTAGTTTTTGATATGAAATCTCTTCCATGACTTGAATATTTGTATTAGTTTTGTTTTATATCAAATTTGAAGGAATTTGGTGGTGATTTGTATTAGAAAACTTTATTTTTCCGTGACAGGCCGAAACACCCTGTTTTGAGGGTTTTGTGAACAAAATATGGTTTAAAGGGCCCTTACACCTTTTGTGGTTACTATAACTCATGTAAGGCACCCCATGGAGTCTAGTTAAAGTGTAGGATGCATGACTAGAGTGTTTAGTAGGAAGTAAGGGAGAATAACCTACTATTCTTGTGTGTTTTGTGAGGAAAATGCATGTAAAGGAGGGGTTTTGACCTAGGGTTTGGTAGAATCTATATGGGAGGCCTTGTTTTTTTGAACTTGTAGGCATGTACAGGGATAATGTACTATGTTCAAGTTGGTTTTGAGGTCTGGGAGGTTGTGGAAGTATCATATTTAATAAACCCTCAAGAATAGTGCATAAAATAAGGGTTTTCAGGTTTGGCATGAATTAGTCCATACTAGAGGAGTCTAGTTGTGGTTTTGGAGGTTTGGGAACATAAGAAATGCTTCCCCAAGGTTTCAAGGGCCTATTATAAGATTAAAGGCACATTTCTTTGTAAATTAGGCCTAATTAGCCTAATTAGGTCAACCTAGAAAGGGTGTTTTTGGGGATTTGGTCCAAAGGACTTGTACCTGTCTTTGAGATATGTGTAATAAACTTGAAATGGGTGTCCAAAACCATCAAGATTTTTTTTGGTGTTTTGGAGGACATTTGAGTTATTGGGAAAAAATTGAGTTTCCACTACTATTAGGGTTCAAGGAGTGAAAGTGTGAAATCATGTTTATGATGATTGTTAGGCTTTGAGGGTTATTGAGATTTTTCAAAGAAGTCAACTTAATATTGTTAGATTCCTCTTAAAGGTAGGTTGTGTAATGCCCCACCACGAAACCCTAGAGGAAGTTGCAATTAACTACTCAAACGTACTAATTTTTTTTTGTTTAAATACAAATAACATGCAAGTTCACTACCCATTGCAACAACCTCTAAGGTTACGAGACTGAGATTACTTTAAAACCCAAACAAGAAACATGAATTGAAACCATAACATTTAATTACTTAACGAATTAAGAAACACATACATTCCATACATGCTAAATTACATCAAAGAATAAGAAATACCTCATGATTTCAAATATCAATCATTTAACAATAAGATTACAACTCTCATTCCCTGAATGAGGTAAATCCAAAAAGCATGGTTAAAAATTACATCTTCCACCTCGATAAAAAATGAGGGGTAATTAATTACAAGATTCAACTGAAAGAAAAGCATGAAATGAAATTGGATCCCACAAGCTCTCCAGCTGGAAATCTCATCCACACGAACAAGAACTGGGAACCCAATGGTGTAAGGTGCACGTTCCACCCAACCATATGGTACCCAAAGGACCAACCCCCATGCTAGGAGATAGTAACAAGCTTCCAAGGAAAAAACTACAACCTCTAGACATAGGAAGAACAATAATACACCTATCAAGTACAAACTTACAAAATGGTTACAATGCTTCCAGATAACAATGATCATCTACAAAGTACTACAAACTGACTTCTGGTTGACATAGAGAGACTGTCACACATCATTCGCTATGAGTTACCCTGGCTCAACCTTCCTAGGCTATCAGACCCCCATTCTGGGTTACCCTAGCTTGCCTCTACCAGCAGTCGAACCCCCATACAAATTGTGTTTCTCATCTCATCTCAAGCCTTAATAAGCGTATGAGTCACGAGAGAGGCATTCATTATCTTAATTAGTCTGAAATTTTTTCATTAATTCTTTTTAAGTTATCACTTATTTAAACCCTAAGTGAGTTACCCTGGCACCCCTCTGTGTGTCAGACCCCCACATAGAGCCACTCTCCTATCGACAACACACCAAACAAAACCAATCACCAAGGGTGCCAAAGTGCATACAACCTAGATAAACAATCACTCCAACTCTAGGAGGTGACATATAATGACACTCACTCTAAACAATTGGAGGCAAAAAAACACATAATCCACTCCTTCCAAAGGTGGTACAGACCACATAATCCACTCCTAATCCAAAGGAGGCACAAATCACATAATCCACTCCTAATCCAAAGGAGGCACAAACCATCCCCATTCATGAAAATTGGGTAAAACAATAGGATGCAACTATACGCACTACCCAAGGCAATACAAAGGTTGACTAACGTAATACAACAACCCCAAATAGTTAAACCCCTTATGCAAGACTTAACAACCCTTAATCAAATTCCCCCAAAGCGAAAATAGAAGAAGTGAACATTCAAGAAGGGAAATCAAACAAGAATTAAATCTATATTTGGATTTCCTAAATCCACTTCCTTCATTAACATTCAGTAATTTATTGCCTTAATAAAACTGATTTAATAATGTCTCTTTCAGACAAAAGATGGAATTTAAACCAAATATTTAATTCCCTAATTGCTTTTAAATAATAATAAAATAAACATTTACTTCTTCGATTTAAAACATATCCTTTTAAAATAACTATTTCTCCTTTGCAAAATATATAATTTTAAAATCCATTAATCTCGCTATTAAAACATATTACTTGAAAATAACTAGCCTTATCATAAACACGTTTGCAACCAAATACTATCTAAACTATCATAAAATTCATTTTCTTAAAAATTTCCCTTTTCATTTAAATCGAATAATCATTTCCCTTAAAACATTCCCTTATTAAATAACTATTTAAACATTTGACAAGCAATAATAAATCTAAATCTAAAGATTTACTTCAGTTTCCTGACAATATCTTAATATAAGAATTCTATTTCCCCATAGAAATCATTTCATTATAAAATAAATATTTGGACATATACATCTCTATTAATTAAATATTCATTAAAATAAGAAAACCGCATCTATACAAATTTAAAATTCATTTCTCACGCTTAAATATTATCTATTTAACCATATGCACATTATCCAACTTCCTTAATTAAACAAAAGATCAAAATCAATTTTTTTGTATAAAATCATTTTATTATAAAATCAAATTTTCCATCTAATAAAATAATCCTAAAATCATTATATTTTAAAATAAATATATGTTTAAACATATAAATATTATTTAAATATATAATTATATTTTCAATTTAAAATCAAAATCATTAAATATAATCCAAATTTACAAATTGAATTTGCAAATTAAAATATATATGATTATAAAAATTTATAAAAATATTTAAATATAAATAATTTTAAAAAAAATATATAATATACATATTATATATAATATATAATATATATATTTAAAAAAAATTAAATAAAATTAAAAAAACAAACCCCAACCACAACTAACTGCCACGAACCCTCCCATGGGGAGGTATGTCGCTATGTAGAGCCACCCATAATAGTGCCTCCTCTATGGGGGCGCTGTGGGGGCAGTTGCCCTCCCCCCAGCTGCATCAATTTTTTTTAAATAAATTTCTTTTATTTCCCCCGTCTAAAAATTTCACGAATTCTACAGAGTTCCCAAAAATTTTCAACAGAAAATATTTATATATAAAATATATAAAATATATGTGTGTATATATATATATATATATATATATAAACATAAACATTTCAATTTACAGTCAAACTAGACAAATTTTTCCTACAGAAAAATTGCAATAACAAAATTTTCAACACAAATTCTTAATTTAAATTTCTATATTATAAAGGAAATTTCAAGTCCAATCAAAGAGGCTTTCTAATTCATTTTGTTTCTTCCTCCCAATTTTCCTACTGTTAAAATTTGATTTGCCAGAATATCTGTTGTTTTATTTTGTTTTCTCTACAAAAATTTTCAAAAAATTTACAGCAAGCTTAAAACCTCATTTCAACAAAAATCAAAGCTTCTAAAAAAAACCAAATAAAGCAATTAAAGAACCCGCGTTCTGAAGTTTGAAGAAAATCAATTTGATGTTGTGCTTCTTGCCAAATCTAAAATTCCAGATCCTCCTTCCAAATCCAAAAATAGATGAAAAACCAGAAAACAACCCTCTTCTATTTTTTGCAACCCCAAAATAAAATTCCAGATATATTTTTTTTCTCTCCACCCTTAGTCAACATTCAAAAATATCTTCTTTTCAACCCTTATAGATATTTTCTTTTTTTATGCATTTACAAGATATTTTGCATTTAAATGATTTAAAACAAAATTTAATTTCAAATAGATTTAAATCATTTAATCTATGCATTTTTTCAAAAGAACTTTAACTATTTATTTTATTTAATCCATAACTATAATTTATTTAAGCAACAACATAAGTTTAATTAATCAATTTATTTACTCAACAAAATAAATCTAATTAATTAGTTGATGGACTTAATCAATTAAATTTAACCACTAAGATTAACTTGCTTTACCACATAAATGAAATTTACTTAATTACTTTATCCATTTAATAAAATAAATTTAATCAATAAATTAAATTACCTTACCAATTAAATAAAATTAAATTAGATAACAATTTAATCTAAAATACACAAATTAACATTTCTACCTCTTAAATATTAATTCCCACATACCATTTCCACTGATAACAAATGATCAAAACATCAAAGATGACATGGCTCAACATCATACTAGACACAAATTGACGACACACTATGACAGGGTTGTGGTTTGACAAGGAAACTTCATTACTATCTCCCAATAAACAATACCGTTGGGATATGGACACGCTCGAACCTGTGAAACCAGGTGGAGACGATGTCCTATACCTACAATCCTGTAACTAAAACGAATGTCATACATGGATAATCATAACAGTCACACCATGAAGAGAGATCACAGAATCATAGGGTGCTTGCATGCGAGTGATGTAATCTTGTCCCCTTCACCAATACAATCACATCAAAACTGATGAATGTAAATCAACATTAATCAACAGATAAACATATATCAATATTAACAACTATGCTAATCAAAAGCATAACATGAAACATAACCTCCATATAGTGCATCATCTCATCATAGTAAAACATCCACATCACTCTAAAGCCAACGATCATAAAACAATAACAAATATCAAGGTCTATCATAGTAAAGGTACTATCTAATAACATAAACAAATCTAAACACATAATAGTAATGACTAGAGGGGCACTACAGGTTGTCAGTTTGGTTGTGAATGAGCCTCCCAGGTCTACATCAAATAGTATTGTATAATAATGATAATAAGTAATATATTATTGATAAATATATAACTATAAAATTATTAAATATAAGATTATAATAATTTTATTAAAATAACTTATTAAACTTTGTTATGAATATTGTATGTAAGAATTGATTTTGTTAATAAGAAATGATTTATATGAATATTATTTATTTAATTCAAGTTTAACTAAATTATTGTCTTAAACATATTTAAATTTTTTCTCTATATCAAACAATATGGAATAGATATTACTAACTTATGAATATTAGCTTCATTTTTTTCCCTTTTAGATCATGGAAAATATTGATGCTCAAAAAAATCAATTAGAGAATACAATAAAAAGTTCAATAATCATAATCTCAGATGATTCTCTGGAGTCAAATGTGTATGTTGAAACTCCAATAAAAAAAATAATAATTTTTTTTTTTGAACATTCTCAAAAGATTATTGAAAAGCTCGAAGATGCAACCTTCCTCATTGTGGCCGTAGAAGAAGAAACACACCAAATGAAAGATATTGCATGGAAATTCCATAAAACATATACAAATTTGTAGGATTTTGTTCATTTAAAAAAATATATATATTATGATGAACAATATGAACAAGGTTCATCCAACCAAATCATTGAATAATTTTTACTATTTTTAAATGATAACTAATATATTCAAACTAGGCTCATGTATAGTGTTTCCATTTCAGTTAATAACTCATATGTACACACTTTCTAAAATACTTATGTATTCTCTTCATTGGATATCTCTTAAGATATCTTTTATGTATATCAATTCTCATATATGTAACTAAATATATATTCTTTTGTAAATATGTCTTATATACATTTTTTTTAAATTGTAAGGTAGCCCTCCTATACATTGTAGTGCACTTGGTAAAATTTTCTCACGTGATTGGTGATGATGGCATGACATGCCTTCTAGTACCATAAGAATGAAGGGGAGACTAGACCTTGTGACCTCCTGCCTACAACATTATTCTTTAGCCAATCGAGCTAGGCCCTCCACCCCATGTCTTACATATATTTATTGTATATCTTTTATGTATATTAATTCTCATATTTGTATATCCTAAAGCAGATGTTTAACATATATATTCTTTTTTGTGCTTGGAATATAAACAAATAACTTTTAATAAAGCCTTGTATTATTATTTTTTATATAATACATGTTACATAAATAAAATTTACTATTTACACTAATCAATTTTATATAAACTAATATAAATATAAATATATAATAATTTAAATATAATATAATATTATATTAGGAAACCTTAACCTTATATAATAATCATGCTAAAAAATAATAGGTATAAGAAAATATAAATTTAGTATATAAAATTAAATGATAATATACATTTAAAATAAAATGTAAATTAGATACTATTTTTTTATGTTATTTTATATTAAATAAGTTATAAATAAATAAAGTTTACTATTCACAATAATAATTAAAATTTTAATATAAACTAATCTAAATATACATAGAAAATAATTTAAATATAATATAATATTATATTAGGATAAATTAAACTAACATAATATCATATTGTAGAAAAATAATATACTTTTAAATATACTATAACAATATAACACTAGCTTAGATATCTTAAATACATCTATCTAAAATACACCGAGAGATATCAGTCTCAAGGTGCCTATAGTTTAATTGTTCTTGAGAATAGATAGGTGCCTCGAGACTGATATCTCTTAGCCTATTTTAGATATATGTATTTAAGATATATAAGCTAGTAGCATCCACAGTGCAAAATGTAAAATATTACTTTAGCATGTTTTTATTGTGTTTGAATTTTTTTTTTTTTATCCTTTGCAAATATTGAATGAAACATTTCACATTAAACCAAAAAAATAATCTTCATGCTATATCAATAGAGTTTAATAGAAGAATGATATCCAATAAGATATTATGTGTATTCACTCAATCATCATTTCTTGCAGGTTCATATGTTGTATCTCCTATGGTCGGGTCTTCAAATAATTTTGATCCACTAGATGTAATGGCCATGGTGCATTGTACCTAAAAACAAAATTTAATTTGTTAGTTTATATAAACATTTTAATTTTTTTGAATAGATAAAACTAGAAGGGCCAGTACCCATTACATAGCAACCATCGAGCCAGGAGAGAGGAGGCTCACATTTTAATTGTTACTTGATAAAAAATATTTGAATATATGAACTTACCTACAAACCATCCTTCCTCTTTTTTTTACGAAGACAAGCACCTTCTTTACATATTGTATGACATTCAACACAATTTAGTAACTCTTCATAGTCACAATCCAAGTCTATCTAGCTCAATTGTTGTGTATTTCAAAGGCATGGTGTAAAATCTCGTCCCACAACCTAGAGGACAATGCAACACTGCGGAAGCACAACTAATTTTTTTCCTTAAAAAGAGTAACAATGACGAGTGAAGTAAACTACTCTAACACATACATCCTCTAGGCCACGCAATGCGTCTACATGTGAATTTCAAAACTTACAAAATTATTCTAAAACATAGTATATGGAATTAACTCATGATAACAACATACAACAAAGCAGTAATCCATTACAAAATAAGTCTAACACATAGAAATGTAATGAACATATTTCCACAGATACAACACCATATAAACAATATATACCATTTAATCCAATGATGAAAAGATCATACATAATGTTACAATTACATCACAAGGGTTCCTCCTTGATTACAAATAAGGAATACAATATATAGTGTCCACTATTACAATGAATAAAGAGAAGTAAAAATCCATAGAACCACACGAGCTCCTCGAACAAGAAGATCCCGCCATCACGAACAAGAAGAGAAACTCAACAGAGTAAGGTGCATGCCACCTAGCCATGTGGTACCCGTAGGACCAACCCCCATGCTAGGAGACAGTAATAGGTAACCACGACTAACCTACTACCTCTAGACACAAGAAAGATACAAAATAACACTGTACTAGTAAATACAAAACACAGGGTTACATTGCTTCTAGAATCCCAAAATCAAGTACAACCACTATACAATACAATCGATTGTTGTCATAGGAGGAGTGTCATCACAAAGGTTGCATTGGCTATCCTAAGGAGATATTCCTAGGTCCCGACCCCCATCTTGGGTTATCCTAGTAACCTCTTACGAACTCTGGCCCCACATGCACACCAGTGCGGAATCAATTATCTTTCGAGAAGACAAGATAACAATCTTGCCATTCTAGGCCTTTCCGACTCATCTCAAGTCTAACACAAGCCCTTGAGCCAATGAGTGAGGCTAATTATCAAGTTAAATATGTTAACTACTCATTCCCCTAAAGTAGGTTATATAATTTCCATTGATTACATTGACTTCCACATGAGTTATCCTAGGACCACTTTGTGTCCTGGCCCCTGCTGAAAACCACTCCCCTATCGACAACACAATAACTCATTCTACACCCAAGGGTAGACAGTGCACAAACTGATAATAACATAACACAAGAGATAACACATTCCTACGAATGTCCAATACTGAATCCAACTACATGCACTACCCAAGGAAATCTCAAGGCGAATAACATAAATGACAACCCTCTCACAATTATAATATGGAAGAATTATATTTTCTCTACAATAAATATTCGGGTCCATAGTGCCCAATTACAGAAATACTAGAAATTAAAATAAACAATCTCATGTAATTAAAAGCACTACTATTCAGATTTCCTAAATCCAATAGAACAATATCTCACACTAAAATACACTATTCAAAACACAATTCCCTTTAATAATCCACAATGAAATAATATCACAAGTTTTAACTACAGTTTCACAATCACACATAATATCTAAACCAATTTCACAATTAAACTAATTATTCATTTCTAATTAACTAATTGTGCTTGCATATATCTATTGCAATAAACAAACATTAAACAAATATATTTAATATGTATATATATAATTAAATACAATTTTATATATACATATAAATATATATATTATTTAATTATAAAATCAACTATACCATAAAAGAACTCATTTATCTAATATAAAATCCATTAACATCAAATCTATTTCCTCATATTTTTTATTTAAATAAAGAACAAATTACATACTTATTGAATTCAATATATAATATATATATATATATACTATATATATAATATTAATATATATATATTATATATTAAATACAAACAATCTAAAAGAACTATCATATAGGAATTAGGACCGACACTTGTACAATCGAGCTCCCACTCTAGGGGGTCGGCAGTGTTGGCCGCGCCAGCACTGCCTGTGAAGGTAGCACTGGGCACTACCCTCACTACCATCTCCCATGTGGGAGGGATGGCTATGGGGGTGGCTCCCCCAGCCTCCATTAAATACAAAATTTCATTCATAAAAACCCTGCAATTTATAAAAATCGCGTACGGCGATTTTCGAATCCGTTTTACAATTCCGCGAATTTACCAGAAGGTAAATCATAACACAAATAAATAAAGATTTATATATATATATATATGTTTGTATATGTATATATATTTTCCAATATATATATATATATATATATAAATATATTTATATATGTAAATTTCATCCAACTTCTTTATAGGAAGACAAATTATTTACACAAAAGTTTTTCTACAGGAGAAATAGATGAATTTTACATAGAGGATCCATAATTTTATAGAAATAAATTTTCTACAGGAACAAAGTATAAGTATTTTATAGAGGTTTCCTATCACCACAAATATTTTCTACAGAGATCTATAATTTCCTTTGGTTTCAATCTAATTCAAATGATCAATTTACATAGAGGAACTAAATTGTTTTCTATAGAGGTTCAATTTTCATGGAAATATTTAAAAAAAAAATCTTCTACAATAATGAAAACCTCTTCTAAAATTTTCCAATTTGCATTACAATAATTAAATAACTCTTTCAAATCAAAATTCACAAAAACAATTAAAGAACCTGTTCCAGAAGAATTGTTGTCTCGAGGATTGATGTCGAGCTTCTTTGTAACTTCAATTTTCTAATGTTGCCAAAGCTTCCTCCAGAACAATTGCCACTTCCAAGAGAACAAAAATAAACCACAACCAAGAATTTCCACAAACTAGATTCCTAGAATTATCAGAAAGCTTCTAAGATCTACAATTTCTTCAAACCACAAAACAATTCATTCATTTCCAAAAAACCTCTGTCTTTCTTTCCCGTGCAAAACAACTTCCTCTTTTTTCACCCATTTCAATCAATCTCTCCATAAATCAATTTTAAGACAATAAGAAAAAAAATCCTTGTAACTTCCAGTTCACACAACAAATATCTCTTCTTTAACAAACCAAGATATTTCTAAGATCTTTTCCCAAATATGCATTTAAAATTAAAACAATTTATTTAATCTAATTTACAATTAAATAACTTATTTATTTTAATTCCCAATTAATTTAATAATTAAAATTACTTTATAATATAACTTAAATTAAATTGATTAATTTATAATAAAATCTCCATATTAATTAAATACTAATCACAACATATAATTTAATCCTTACAATTTAAACTTGCACGATAAATAAAATACCAAGACAAACATGGATAAGGAACATGACCAACATATAGACTGACGACACAATGTGCTAGGGTAAAGGTTTGACTAGGTAGCCCATTACTATCTCCTAATCATTAATGTTGAGTAGTGGACACGCTCAGACCTATGAAACCAAGTGAAGCTGTTTTCCTGTACCTGCAAACCTACAAAAAAGTGAAAGTCATACATGTATACAGATAATAATTCATACACACCATGAAGAGAGAATTGTGGAAATCATAGGGAACTCGCAAGCGAGTGATGCAATACCATTCTCTTCACCAATACAATGTTACATCAACTGATGAGATAATATATCAATTAAACTACAATAAGCATATACAACAATGTCATCACAACTAAGCATCTATGCAAACATAAAGCATATTAAACATAATCACCATGCATATAATGTATCATCACATCCATATAGTCTATCATCACCCCACTATCAGCGATAGAACAACCATAACATAAAATAAGGTCCAACAAAGTATCTGAGCTATCAAGAAAAACATAACAAAATAGAGGGGTGTCACAACGGAGGGGTGTCACACATGGATGTTGTGTAAAGTTTTATAGGACCTATCATTGATGATAAACATATTTTATTAGTTAACATACAATACTTTTAAGTATAATATATTTTGAAAAATATATATAATTGAGAATTAAAATCATACCTATATGTTTCATTGATGTGAATTTCCTCATGGATTCCACACATGAATAATAGAATCAAAATATTTTTGTGCATTTTTTATTTCATGATCATTTCCCGAATTCAGGTTGTCTATATTTGGTGCTCCCTCTAACCATATAAATCCATGCACATGTAGTGATCCTCTATGCTTCCATTCATATCTTAACTAATAATCTTTTACTTTCATTCCCTTTTGCATTATTTCCTTTCGAAATAGTGTATATCTTAGGTGCATGCAATATGCCACAATATGTGGATAGTCAATAATGTTTTGTCATTGCTAGTTTTGTGCTTCTTGTGGATTAGCTAGTTGTGTTCCTGGCATTAGTGTACATGCAAACCTAGCCAATACATATCAACTGCACTTAGAGTAAAGAAAATAGTTGGTGTTCGAATTTGATGCAAGATGTTAGTTAATTCAACTCGACATTTTTCCCAATAAGATCTTGTAACCCTTAGTGTAGTACCAAAACACATAAAACAATCAACTAGATGTGAGTGAGAGAAATTTTCCATATGATCTCATAACTCATTGATTGTGATTGGCATATCTTGAAAGCTCTTTTTGACAAACACGACATATGTTTTTTGTACATGATGTCTCATAATCATATTCATCATATAATATCTAAATCAAGGGTGTCATCCAAAGCGATGATCTCTATATCAAAATAAATTCTTAACAAATTCATGTAGATGGACACTCCTTATTCGTGGTTCTAGCCAATCACATCATCCATTCGAAAATAGTGTTGGAAAATCCATATCAAGTAATCCTTCAGTGACATACTCGTTTATTGGAGATGTTCCAATTCCTAGCCAATCAATTAGGGATCTAAGATCTAGATTAGGGTTATTTACCAATGCATGGATTAGTTCCATCTCTCTTTGAACATTTGGTGGTTTTGATGCCATTGATGTAGTGCACGATCAATAATGTTTCCTTTATCCATCTCTATCACTAGACCCACAAATACATATTCATTTTCATCTAAATCAAACTCCGTATGAACATAGTTCAATTTATCAAAAACATTTTCATTTGAATTGCATGTAAGTTCACTAAGAGCATTTTCATCAATTTTCACATCTCTATATAACTTATCATGTTCTATCTTATATTTCAGTGCTTTGTTCACCCTCTCTCTATTGACTGTAAAATTGTAATCTGTTCCATGTTGGTAAGTCCTTCGAACAACAATAATTGGTAAATATTTTATTCAATGTGGTAAAATTTTAGCTATTTCTCTTACTTCTTGTGGAAGACTTATGGTATGTCCTTTATAATTTTATTGATCTCCAGTTGCATGTGTGGCTTGAAGTATTGGATTTACATGTGCTATCAACACTTCCTCAATTTGTGTTAAGTTTGCAAGTTCTGGTGGTTGTGGACTAGGATTCATATTATTTAATGTTGAAAATTGATGTTCATGTTTCTCTTGTTGACATCTATTAAAAATTAGTTCTTCAGGAACTCATACAACCTTCATTGCAGGGTAACTTTATTGAAAAATGTAACACATTCTTGGTGCGGCAAGTTTATCTAGACCATGTCAAAATATCATTTGCAAATCTTTCAAATCAATGTACACATTTCTAATTGTTATTGTGTGTACCTAGATCTCTAGCATTTTGTGTTCTTTGTAGTTGTCTTCATCTTCTCAATTGAGAGTTTAACACCTCCCATGAAATATTATTTTCTACATGATTTTCAGTTTCAACATTCATTGCATCTTGAAGTCTATTATTTGGTGTTTGTAACACATGATCTATTGTAATTGAATTCATTCCTTTAGATTTACCCTCTGTATTCCCATGAGATTGAAAATTCTTTTCAAATAATTCACGATTGCGTACTTGTATTTGTTGTCTTTCTATCTCATTAAATTGGTATAAATGCTCATCTATTTGTAATCTTCTTCTTAATATATATATTGCTCCTCTTGAGATGTTTGTACATGATGTATTCTCATCTCATCTGCATGTTGTCTCATTTCTGCTTCAATCTCTTCAACTGTCATATTTGCCCTATGTTTAACATGTCTTTCTCTATCATTTTGGTTTCAATGATTTCTTACTTCCTCTCTTTGTGCATTATTCATTTGTTCATGCCACTATCTCATGTAATTTTGAACATATTCTCTTCGATGTTCTCTTCATTGTTCTTCATTTTCAAAATTTTATCTTAGACGATACATCCTACACAATTATATAATAAATTTAATCAAACAAAATTATGCTAAAAAATTAATACAAATTATCCTAACAATTATGTCACAAAATTAACACAAATTAAATGATAAAATCTTATTTATTTATAATATAATTAATATATAACTTATAATTTAATTTATAATATTAAAAATTAATTAATAAATTTTATTTATTTATAATAGACAACATATTATTTAAACCTCTTAATAAAACAATGAGTATCTTTAAAAAACTTTCAGAAATAAAATATAAATTAAATAAGTGTTATAAATATGAGAGATTTTATTATACACTAATTTTATAAATATGATATGTTTTTTAATAAAATTATACACTAATTTTATAAAAAAATATATCACAAAATTAATACATATTAATTCATAAAACTTATTTATTTATAACTAATAATTAATAATTTAATCCTCTTTTTGTCTTTAAAAAATAATTCAAAAGTAAAATATATGGATACCCTTTTCTAACAAATATTTTTATTAAATTTTATTTATGTATTAAGTTTAAAATTAACTTTTTTATTTATAACTAATAATTAATAATTTAGTCTTCTTTTTGTCTTTAAAAAATAATTCAAAAATAAAATATATGGAAACCTTTTTCTAACAAATAATTTCTTTAAAATTTTATTTATGAATTAAAGACTAAAATTTAATTTTTTTACCTTTTTTTTTCAAAAATATACAAATTTTAAAAAGTAAATATTAATTTATTTATTTTAGAAAGTAAAAATTAAATGCACATACATTTAAAAAAATGGAAAATGACAGAAAGTAAAAATTAAATGCACATACTTATAATGTTTTGCAAATTTTTGCTGAAATAATTGTTGCACCTCTCAATTCATAAAATTTATTAATTCCTTTTCTGACTCCACCTCATAATTCGTAAAATTTATTTGTTGCACCTCACAATTCCTAAAATTTATAATTGCTACATCTTGTAGTTCGTATTTTTTTTGTGAATGCTTAATTATTTTTTCCTTCTTCCTCTTTCCATATTTTATATAAATCTCTTGTCACGCCCCGCCGTGCGAACCCCAAAGGAACTAAAATAACGGAACAATTTTTTTTAAAAGAATATAATAACATACTTAAGTATTATAACATAACAATGTATTAAGAGGCACACTTGTTCCAATGGGGTACACGAAGTGACATGACTATTCTAACCCATAACCACGATAGCATGCTAAACCATAATTAAACAATTACATAAATCCATTCATTCTCACTTCATCATTTACATATCCATTGAACAATAACTACATTCAAGACATAAGTACATATGATAACACATGAGATGATAAAGATATAAAGTGTTGCATATTTCGATAGATACAACATAACGTAACCAATTGTTACAAGTGACAATTCTTGAATACATACAGGGCCTGAATATACATCACATCCCAAATAATAATGAAATACAAATAACTGAAGATACATCTCAATAACTACATATCCAAATTACATCGAGGTCACCCCAGCACACGTGGGAGACGATACATCAATAAGAACATTAAATACATTACAACTGGAGTATATACAACTATCTGGTACATAAGAATAACTGAATCATCAACATCCTCCAAAAGCTCTGCAATAAAGATACACCTGCAATAGAAAGGGAAACCCAACGGGGTGCGAAGCACGTTCCACCCAACCACCCCCGTGCTGAGAGTAGACAAGGAAGGGTCCCCGACCAAGTACGTCTAACAACAACAAGACTAACTCCAAGAAGATAACTCAACACCAAAGGCCACATAGAACACAACACTGGAAAATCCAAAAAGGACAACAACGAAACACTTCTGAACATAACAACAAGTCACACACAACATCAAAGAAACTCCAAACATAATATCGAACTCAAGACATAATATCGTGTACTACATCCAACCATGTCCAAAGACAAATCAATAAAACACTTCCAGAGGACTTCAGTAACTCAACACAAACAGAATGTTAGAGTAGAGTGTCATCGCATGGTTTCACATGGATTCTCCAGACAACCTATTACAAGGTGCCGCCTCCATCTCTACATGGATTCTCCAGACAACCAAGTTAAGGTGCCGCTTCCATCTATGGTTCTCCTGACCACCTATCTCAAGGTGCCGCTCCATAGGGCTACTCATGCGGAGCCATTGACCTTTCGTGAGGACAAGGTAATGACCTTGCCAACCACGGCCTTCTCAGTCCCCTTTAGTCTATGATAGCACTAACAGGTGGACGAGGCTTCACAATTATCTTATTAGTGTTTAATCCCCACCCGAGGTTTATTACTTAAGTTATCACTGATTAAACTAACTCTACGTGGGTTACCCTGACAGCCCCTTTGTGCGCCGGCCCCCACTAGAGCCACTCTCTCTAGACACTCTAGCACAAAATATCCAACTCATAGGATTATATCAACAAGGAAAACCGAACCAACAATGGCTCAATCGCGAGGCACAACCCTCTTGCCCCAAATCACATGTATGACATTCATAAACGACATGAGCCAAGTATACATCAATACCACATCCGAAGCCAATACATAAGGGCAACATCAAAATACAAGATCGAACACAAATAAAAATATCCCCGCCTCTGGAAGTCCTAAACACAACTTAGACTCCTGTAACTGAATAAGTTAATTCTAGGTTTTCTATAAGAGCTAAACCCAAATTAAAGAAAATCAAATTAAATAAAGTGCATGATCTCGAGAAAACAATACATAATTCAGTACCCTAAAACTCATTTAAATAACCAACAATTTTCCCTAATTAAATAAATCAACTTCTCGAAAACACTCAGTTAACTAACACGTAGTTTATTTCTAATTTTAATAATTACACTAATATAATCTTAATTTATACTATATTTTTCCAGCATTACACACACGAAATTATATGTATACATACTTACAAAATAAATATTTTAAATTCACTAAAATAATGACATCTACCTTGTATAAAAAATATATATACACACACCTATATTTTAAAATTAAATTATTGTAAATATTCTACAATTAAAACATTTTTATAAAAAAACATTTTATCAAAACACATATTATACAGTTTATAAAATATTATTTCAAGAAAATATTATAAAAATATATAAAATATACAAATATATATATATATATATTTATATTTTATATATATAAAGTTATATTATATAACAAAATCGAGTTAATAAAAATCAACTATAAAAAAATTATTTTGTAAATAAAAAATTGAATTATATTAAATGACATTGACAACTGTTAATAATAACAAAACAAAAAAAAATAAACAAAATCGAAATTACCTTTTTTTTTATATGTTACGGTACCACACTGTGGTGGCTACGGCCGCCCACAGAGCTGTGGTACCACGTACCACAGTCTGTGGTGGCCGCGGCCGCCACAGCTGTGTTACCACCACCCTGTGGTGGCTACGGCCCCCGCAGGCAGTGGTACGCAGTGCGTACCACCCTGTGGTGGCCGCAGCGCCACAGAGGGGCCGTGGGTGGTACGGCCTCGGCCGACCCCCACCCCCAAAAATTTAAATTTATATATTTATTTTTTTATAACTATAAATTTTCATATATTACAAAAGAATACGAATTTTAATTAAACTAAATTTCGCTCCTACGCATTTATAATAAAATAGTTTATTTATTTATTTTATATTAAATCCCAATTTCGTATGAAAGTACAGAGAAACTTTAACAGAACATAACATCAATTAAATATATATTATCTAATATTTATATAAACAAATTTATACAAATGCATAAAATTCATACATATATCCATTCTGATGATTCAGATAAAATAGTAATTTGTGTATATATTTAATCCCTCTTTTTTTTTTTTTATATATATATATAATATATACAGTGTGTATATCAACATATATTTACCCAGATATTCAGACAGTCATAAGATCACAGATTTTCAATAAAATTAATATAACTCTGACAAATAAATCCAACCTCAACCTAAATGATTTATTTTTCAAACACTAAGTTTCACAACTAAATTATATTGAAGAGATATCAAAAAGATTCACTAAGGTTTTCAACAGAAGATACAAGGGTTTTAATCTGAGCAAGTTTTCGAATCACAAATCTTTATTCGATCAAATTTCAAAAAACCTAGCGACCAAAATTGTTACAGAACAATATTAATAACTTAAAAGGAGAATACCTGGAGTCCTTTGTCTGAAGAAGTATCCCTTCTGAAAGTTCCTTTCGAATTCCTCCTGCAGCTCCTCCTCGAATCTATCTATCTCCAAAACAGTTATTTTCTCCCCTAGTTTTTTTTTTCCACAAACAAAATTCTTTTATTTTATTTTTTTCTTTCCTTTCCCAGATCCACCCAAAAAACAGAGTAGAGGTTCTGTCTGTGTGCATAATCCTCTCTTGAAACAAAAAAAATAATAAATCAAAATAAAACTCCATAAAGCACATCTGCTTTCTTTTCACAAAAAGCCCCCTTCCTATTGGTCCTTTTTAGCTTTTAAAAGCACAAATTTATCTACAGTTTTTATTTAAAATAATTTATTTAAACCAGATATTATCTATGCTAAATTAATATGAATAAAAGTTATTATTTAATTATCTTCAACAATAATTATTTAATTTAATTATTGTCAACATTATTAATTAAAATAATTATTTACTCTTTTAAATAAATTAAATCACCTTTTTAATCTATAATATATTTAAATTTAATATTCAACTAACACACAATTAAATCAACCAACTAAACAACTTTAATCCATTATCCTATAAAAATAAGGTTAATTAAATAAACATGAACTATAAATCAACTGAATAACTCAACAAAACAAACTACATAAACAACGAGAACGAAAACCACAATCATAACATGACTCACAACAGACGACGGACTTGGGACGGGGACGCTTCCAAACCTACTCCCTTTTTCAACATTTTTACCCGTTGGGCTAGTTTATTGCTCGCCCTGTCCTGCTGAAGCAGGTGGAATCGAGACTTATTCCTGTAATCCTGCATTCAAGCAAACGTCAAGCAGCACATGTATATATATATAATCAACATCCTATCGTGAGAAGGAATCACAGTGTAGCAGGGCACTCGTGAACGAGTGATACTATACTGTCCTCTCACCTAATCTATTCTAACAAATACAATGTCAAAAGCAACTAACATTTCTAATAAAATAGATCATAAGATAACATTATACTAAACTACTGCATCATAACTAATTACTAAACCATTGCATTATAAAGTAACACAGAATTCAAATCACATGATCATAGAATTATCACATTGACATATAAAACATTCGAGAGAAAGCATTACCTAATAAACTAATCCAAACCCTATATATAGAGTATCATAAATCACAATAAGAATATCAATTGTAGCAATCAATTAACTACACAACCACACACACCAAAATGATGAATCAGTCACCAACACAATCCAGTATCACACTAACATATAAAGCAAACAATAGTAGTAAATAGTATCGGAAACATGGGGGTATTACATCCTCCCCCCCTAGAATATGGCTTACTCCTGGAAGCCAGTAACTAAACAAACAGATAATCCTCACTAAAATGGAATGCATTATCCTATGACACCAATGTTTCATCACTTGGGTCCCGCAGAACCCGCAAACCCATGATAAGCTCTACCCGCATCACCAACTGTCGGCTCCGAAGCGGCTGGTGCCTGACTAAAACCTGTAGTGTTCCCTTGAGGGCACTTCCTCGCAATATGACCCTGCTGCCCACATGAGAAGCAACCTGTACTCCACCCAAAGCCTCTGACTCCAACTGGTGCACTCGATTGTTGAAAGCTGCCCTGTGATGGTGCTGACTGTATACTTTGTGCTGGCTGCACAAAACGATCAGGTCTGTTACGTTGCCAACTCTGAAACTTCCTGTTCTGCGATCTATTTCCCTGATGAGACGGAGAGCGTTGTCGTTGCTCACCCTTAGAGGTTTCCTGATGACCTTTAGAGGACCCTGCAGCCAAAACTGGACCTCCAAGAGAAACAACACCTGAAGCTGGTGTACTACCCATCTGACCTCCTATATGTCCGCCCAGAGCCATAGCTAGATTTTCCTCGACCAACCGGGCCTTCTCGACCGCTACCTCCATTGTCTTCGGTTGGAAGACTCTCACACCACCACTAATTTGGGCATTTAAGCCCCGAACAAAATGTTGTACTAACATCCCTTCATCGTGGTTGATACCTGCATACTGCTTCAACTCATAGAAGCGTCGCTCATACTGCTCTACTGACATCGACAACTGCCTAAGGTCATGGAACTCATCAGCCCTGCGTTTCCTCCAATGATCTGAGAGGAAGCGAGCCCTGAACCTGTCTAGAAACAACTCCCATGTGACCATACTAATATCAAGGTGTAACTTTTGTTCCTCAAGACGCCACCAAGTAGATGCAAAACCTCGCAGGTGCATAACTGTGCACCGAGCCTTGGTATTGCTACCATAGGGGTGCATTGCGAAGCATCGCTCTAAGTCAATTAGCCATGTCTCGGCCTCCAAACCTCCTCCAGAACCATCAAAAGTAGGAGGGTGTGCTCGCATCAGATCCCTCATATGGCCTGCTATGACTGCATCCTGAACCACTTCTGTATCCCTGTGCCTCGGTGACCTCTCTCTCTCTCTCTCTCAACCTGTTGCACCTCATCCTGCCTAGGTCCCAACCGACCAAGAATCTCTCCAAGAATGTGTTGCAATTGTCCATCCAAACCAGGTTGTCCCTGATTTTGTCCACCACCTGATGCATTGTGTTGAGGACTTAGTCGTTCCTCGTGCATTGAACCGTGAATGCTTGGCGGTGACGGACTTCGGCGATTGACTCTATGACCACCACCTCGGCCTCTTCTTTGGCCACGACCTCTACCTCGAGGCATGATCCTGCACAACAATTAAAGTCATGTAAGATCAAGAGTTACGCAAAGGTTGCATAACGGACACAACTACCCAGAGGACTCAGCGTTAGCAACCTTGGCTCTGATACCAAGCTGTCACGCCCCGCCGTGCGAACCCAAAAGGAACTAAAATAACGGAACAATTTTTTTTTAAAAGAATATAATAACATACTTAAGTATTATAACATAACAATGTATTAAGAGGCACACTTGTTCCAATGGGGTACATGAAGTGACATGACTATTCTAACCCATAACCACGATAGCATGCTAAACCATAATTAAACAATTACATAAATCCATTCATTCTCACTTCATCATTTACATATCCATTGAACAATAACTACATTCAAGACATAAGTACATATGATAAAACATGAGATGATAAAGATATAAAGTGTTGCATATTTCGATAGATACAACATAACGTAACCAATTGTTACAAGTGACAATTCTTGAATACATACAGGGCCTGAATATACATCACATCCCAAATAATAATGAAATACAAATAACTGAAGATACATCTCAATAACTACATACCAAATTACATCGAGGTCACCCCATCACACGTGGGAGACGATACATCAATAAATACATTAAATACATTACAACTGAAGTATATACAACTATCTGGCACATACGAATAACTGGAACATCAACATCTTCCAAAAGCCCTGCAATAAAGATACACCTGCAATAGAAGGGGAAACCCAACGGGGTGCGAAGCACGTTCCACCCAACCACCCCCGTGCTGAGAGTAGACAAGGAAGGGTCCCCGACCAAGTACGCCTAACAACAACAAAACTAACTCCAAGAAGATAACTCAACACCAAAGACCACATAGAAACACGACACTGGAAAATCCAAGGGCACAACAAACCACTGAAGAACATAACAGCCAGACACGACCACAACCTCAATGAACTCAAGACACAAAGTCGAAACTCAATACATAATATCAATTATTACATCCAACCATGTCCAAAGACAAATCAATAAAACACTTCCAGAGGACTTCAGTAACTCAACATAAACAGAATGTTAGACGAGAGTGTCATCGCATGGTTTCACATGGATTCTCCAGACAACCTATTACAAGGTGCCGCCTCCATCTCTACATGGATTCTCCAGACAACCAAGTTAAGGTGCCGCTTCCATCTATGGTTCTCCAGACGGCCTATCTCAAGGCGCCGCTCCATAGGGTCACTCATGCGGAGTCATTGACCTTTCGTGAGGACAAGGTAATGACCTTGCCAACCACGGCCTTCTCAGTCCCCTTTAGTCTGCGATAGCACTAACAGGCGGACGAGGCTTCACAATTATCTTATTAGTGTTTAATTCCCACCCGTGGTTTATTACTTAAGTTATCACTGATTAAACTAACTCTACGTGGGTTACCCTGACAGCCCCTTTGTGCGCCGGCCCCCACTAGAGCCACTCTCTCTAGACACTCTAGCACAAAATATCCAACTCATAGGATTATATCAACAAGGAAAACCGAACCAACAATGGCTCAATCGCGAGGCACAACCCTCTTGCCCCAAATCACATGTATGACATTCATAAACGACATGAGCCAAGTATACATCAATACCACATCCGAAGCCAATACATAAGGGCAACATCAAAATACAAGATCGAACACAAATAAAAATATCCCCGCCTCTGGAAGTCCTAAACACAACTTAGACTCCTGTAACTGAATAAGTTAATTCTAGGTTTTCTATAAGAGCTAAACCCAAATTAAAGAAAATCAAATTAAATAAAGTGCATGATCTCGAGAAAACAATACATAATTCAGTACCCTAAAACTCATTTAAATAACCAACAATTTTCCCTAATTAAATAAATCAACTTCTCGAAAACACTCAGTTAACTAACACGTAGTTTATTTCTAATTTTAATAATTACACTAATATAATCTTAATTTATACTATATTTTTCCAGCATTACACACACGAAATTATATGTATACATACTTACAAAATAAATATTTTAAATTCACTAAAATAATGACATCTACCTTGTATAAAAAATATATATACACACACCTATATTTTAAAATTAAATTATTGTAAATATTCTACAATTAAAACATTTTTATAAAAAAACATTTTATCAAAACACATATTATACAGTTTATAAAATATTATTTCAAGAAAATATTATAAAAATATATAAAATATACAAATATATATATATATATATTTATATTTTATATATATAAAGTTATATTATATAACAAAATCGAGTTAATAAAAATCAACTATAAAAAAATTATTTTGTAAATAAAAAATTGAATTATATTAAATGACATTGACAACTGTTAATAATAACAAAACAAAAAAAAATAAACAAAATCGAAATTACCTTTTTTTTTATATGTTACGGTACCACACTGTGGTGGCTACGGCCGCCCACAGAGCTGTGGTACCACGTACCACAGTCTGTGGTGGCCGCGGCCGCCACAGCTGTGTTACCACCACCCTGTGGTGGCTACGGCCCCCGCAGGCAGTGGTACGCAGTGCGTACCACCCTGTGGTGGCCGCAGCGCCACAGAGGGGCCGTGGGTGGTACGGCCTCGGCCGACCCCCACCCCCAAAAATTTAAATTTATATATTTATTTTTTTATAACTATAAATTTTCATATATTACAAAAGAATACGAATTTTAATTAAACTAAATTTCGCTCCTACGCATTTATAATAAAATAGTTTATTTATTTATTTTATATTAAATCCCAATTTCGTATGAAAGTACAGAGAAACTTTAACAGAACATAACATCAATTAAATATATATTATCTAATATTTATATAAACAAATTTATACAAATGCATAAAATTCATACATATATCCATTCTGATGATTCAGATAAAATAGTAATTTGTGTATATATTTAATCCCTCTTTTTTTTTTTTTATATATATATATAATATATACAGTGTGTATATCAACATATATTTACCCAGATATTCAGACAGTCATAAGATCACAGATTTTCAATAAAATTAATATAACTCTGACAAATAAATCCAACCTCAACCTAAATGATTTATTTTTCAAACACTAAGTTTCACAACTAAATTATATTGAAGAGATATCAAAAAGATTCACTAAGGTTTTCAACAGAAGATACAAGGGTTTTAATCTGAGCAAGTTTTCGAATCACAAATCTTTATTCGATCAAATTTCAAAAAACCTAGCGACCAAAATTGTTACAGAACAATATTAATAACTTAAAAGGAGAATACCTGGAGTCCTTTGTCTGAAGAAGTATCCCTTCTGAAAGTTCCTTTCGAATTCCTCCTGCAGCTCCTCCTCGAATCTATCTATCTCCAAAACAGTTATTTTCTCCCCTAGTTTTTTTTTTTCCACAAACAAAATTCTTTTATTTTATTTTTTTCTTTCCTTTCCCAGATCCACCCAAAAAACAGAGTAGAGGTTCTGTCTGTGTGCATAATCCTCTCTTGAAACAAA